>JAODAL010007045.1:0-128487 GCA_025379985.1 Phyllomedusa bahiana
ATAGATATCACTGTGCGGGAATACACTGACAAAAATGATATCACCTGTGCAGAATGCACTGACAATACTGATATCAACTGTGCAAAATGTACTGACAATAATGATATCCCCTGTGCAGAATGCTCTGACAGTAATGATATCACCTGTACAGAATACACTGACAATAATGATATCACCTGTGCAGAATACACTGACAATAATGATATCACCTGTGCAGAATGCACTGACAATAATGATATCACCTGTGCAGAATGCACTGACAATAATGATATCACCTGTGCAGAATACACTGACAATAATGATATCACCTGTGCAGAATGCACTGACAATAATGATATCCCCTGTGCAGAATGCTCTGACAGTAATGATATCACCTGTACAGAATACACTGACAATAATGATATCACCTGTGCAGAATGTACTGACAATAATGATATCACCTGTGCAGAATGCACTGACAATAATGATATCACCTGTGCAGAATGCACTGACAATATTGATATCACCTGTGCAGAATGCACTGACAATAATGATATCACCTGTGCAGAATGCACTGACAATAATGATATCACCTGTGCAGAATGCACTGACAATAATGATATCACCTGTGCAGAATGCACTGACAATTATATCACCTGTGCAGAATGCACTGACAATAATGATATCACCTGTGCAGAATGTACTGACAATTATATCACCTGTGCAGAATGCACTGACCATAAGGATACCACCTGTGCAGAATTCTGACGAAATTCTGAAAATTTCAACCTGTTGGTTGGTCTTGAGGAATGAAGTTGAGAAACACTGCCTTAATGAATGCCATTCCTATTTGATTTAAAGGATCAGTGTACGCTGCTAATCTTCTCTCCCTCCCATCACAGAATTCTGGTGGCTATGTAAAGGGACACCTTCCTCATGACCCTGGCTGATCTTTGATTGTGCTTCTTGTTTTTCCCTTGCAAATTCTATATTGTGATTCCTAGTATGGACCTTAGCTTATCCTTTGATCTCGATAATTGTCCACTGTCAAGCCTGGCTTTTTGTTTTCTATGACTCTGCTTGAACTTCGCCTTGCTTGATGCATTGCCTCGCCAATATCACCTTTTGACTAATTCCTTAGTACTGCATTGTATATATGCTGTAGCTGCAAGAGACTGTATTGAGGGTAGCAAAGTCCAAATCCCTGAATAGGGATTAAAGGGTGGGAAACCAGAAGGCTCCTTGGACTCTGCGCTTCCATGCTAAAACCTGTGCGCAACCCTTGAGGATCCAGCATAATAATTTTTGCTACATACATAATTACATAAAGTGTACAGTTTCCTACTGCATCATATATGCCTTAGGTATCTTCCACATACATTTTATTGTGTTTTTTTTCTGGCCTGTAAATTCAAAGATTTTGTGTATTTTTTCTAAAACATTTCTTCGGTTACATTTTTTTCATTCAGTCAACTCTGAACATGTTTTTTATCAAGCATTTTTCATGTCTTGTACAGAAGCCTGTGGAGAAATTGCACTAAAAAACAAAACAATACATGCTGCATTTTGAAGAAAAAAAAAAAAAACTGCAGAGAGTGACGAAAAGAGGCACAAATAAAATGCATTGTTTGTAGAGCTTTTAATATTTTACTTTTCGCTTTCAGTTAACAAATTGGGTATTTTTCCTGAGAATTTTTGAAACTGCTCTCATTCAAGATTTTCCAAAGAAACGTTTGGATTGCGAGTTGAAAAGCTTTTAAAGGAAGCTATTTGTACCTATTAAAATAACACCCATACTGACATTTTATCACAGTAACTCCAAACCTGTTAACCTTGGGGAATCCCCTGGCAAAAGTGTTTCATCCCAGATTAACATATTTGTTGTTCGCCGCTAGCACAAAGCAACTACTGATAAACTGATGTTCCATATACAAAATATATTTGCTAAGCAAAATAACATAATACTGCCAAATTGTGAAGAGCAAAGAGCTGGTGGAAATCAGCTGCTAGTAAAGCAAGAAGTCACATGAATATCACTTATACACAGAATAATCACTATACCTTCCAAATGTAGGCAAATGTGGCACCACGGTGACCTCTACCTGAGACATTCAGAAAATTGCCTAATGGTGCCGGCTGACCCTAGTGTCTCCAGCATTAATGCCCTTTTTGCCTTTAATGCGTTAGTGCTGCACTGCACTAACTTTAGTTATACACAGCACTTCAGTAACAGTTTCAGCCATAGACCATGCCAAAACGCAGTCAAACTCAGGGATTCCCCTATCTTGGTAGTGTTTAAAGTCTCGCATGTGGCCCCCACCTCTGAGGGTATGAGATCATGGTGATTTAGATGGCCACCATGCTCTTTGGTGCTTTATTATTGTTTGTTAATGGCTGGGTGGTTTTGTAAGCTGTTTGCCTGGAAAAGGATACATCTATCCATGTGCAGACCTAAGCGGTGCACAACTCTGAAGAAACAGAAAGCTTAGACAGCATGTATGCATTACTGTCATCTCATATGTCTCCTAAGGCAGGTATGGGTAGTCCCCTCAGGCAGGTATATAGACACCCTCAGGCGGGCCCCCTTGTTTCACACTTTGGCCTAGGCCCAATATGGCAGGACTCCCTGTACTGCCTTATCGGCGGCCATGGTCATCTTGCATTGCGACCACATCTCTGCCACTCACATCCTGCTGCACAAGACATAGACTCTTATAACATCTGACACTTTGGAAAAGATGTGGAACAACCTCTTTTAAACTTCATGATTGACCTAGCTAAAGGGTCCACAGAATTGTAGATGTCAGTAACCATTACAGTACAGGATTTAACGTGAATCACTGGACTGTATCCTGAGCTACAAATAGATGTAAGCTGGTTTTGTTTCTGTCCACCTAGGCATTGCCAAAACTAGAGAGGCAGTTTTATGTTACATTCAGAAATGGCAGATGTTTTGTGTGGATTACACACAAAAGATTTGCAACAGATTTTTGTGCAATAAATGTGAATGGTCTTTTTCCAATATACATTTTGTGATAAAAAAAAAACAACACAGAATTCATACTGTATTTTCAAAATGTGCAGCATGCGTATTATGTTGCAGCATTACCTGGGATTTTCTCTGCAAATTGAATCTTGCAATTCAAAGTCCAAAATTTAAGGTAGGTCAGAAAGCAAAGTGAACCCTAGCAATATCATATGTGTTGTGAATTATAGACTTGCAGGTTCTAGGATGAGCACAAGGGTGTAAGTATGTTTAAGCCATAAACTGCTTGTTTAGAAAAGGGAGAACATGGTTTAAGGCTTCCTTAAAAGGGTTTTTCAAGACTTTTAAAAACCTCCCTACCACCTCCCAATGTGCTAAAATAGAAAATTAACCTAAACGTACCTCTCCCATCAACTGCGCTGCTAGACCTCCAGTGTTCCCCTCCCAGCCCTCCACTGATGACGTCATGTTCATTGATCACATGATGCTGCTAACAATCTCTGGTCTCAGCAGTCACATGCCTGAATGTGCATCATGTGACTACAGAGGTCAATGATTGGTTACAGCATCATGTGATCCAAGAATGTGACGTCAATAGTGGGTGACTAAGGGGGGAACACCGGAGCTCTGAAACGGTGATGTTGGGAAAATAAATGTGTTAATTTCTTATTTTAGCACAGTGGGAGGTTTTTAAAAGTCTTGGAAAACCCATTTAACACATAATAGTTTTGTATGGTTTAGGTTTTTTTCTTCTGATGGAGAAGCCTAAGAGAAAATACCTGATAAAAACAACAACCACGCCTAGAGCATGATTTAAAAAATAATATCATGGGCTCAAATAATGCACTAGATGTGGGAAAAAAAACAGCAAAAAAAACTGTACCCTTTATAAACCTCACAGACCTACAACAAATATCTGGATAGAGTGTTTTTGCCAAAGGGAAAAAAAAACAGGCAAAACAAACAGAAAAATAGTGCCAAAAAAGGTCCTAAAAAAGCTATGGGCCACATGTATGAAAACTGTCTAGGTCTTAAACTCACTTTGTTGCCCATAGCAAACAATTAGAGCACCTCTTATTTTTCCAGAGCACTATATGAAATGAAAGGGGCACTCCGGTTGCTATGGGCAACAAAGAGAATTTTAGACCTAGACAGTTTTCATACATGTGGCCCTATGTGTAAAATCATCCCAATGGAAATTGTGCCGTCAACTTGGCCTCCATACAAGTTAACAGCAGATGTTGGTCTTATCTCTTGGACCTGCACCTATCTAAGGAACAGACATCCAAAAGTCTCTGTACAGAACAGAAAGTTGGTCGTTCTTGCGCACAACTCTCTGGTTCTATGGGAGTTCGGAGAACAGCCGATCACAATGCTTGGCTGCACTGAGAACTCCAATAGAACAGAACAGAGTAGTATGCAAGCATGACAGGGTCTCCATTCTGAGCCAACACTTTGGGGGCGAGGAAGGAATTGCCAACACCAATGCAGGTTCTGCTTCTGAAACCTGCACCTATCACACCTAGTGATATGTCACCAAAGTTCGAAATGGAAACACCCAATTAATAAAATAATGCAGCGACCTTCTCATTTTAACTCCATAGACACCAATTCATGGTCTGCTTAGTACTATATTTGGTAAAATATTACATGACTAATAAAATGTCAGAAACCATCTGCATTCAAGCTTTTCTGCATATTGTAGTACACGCTAAGACACTTTGCTCTGATATCATTGCAGGGATATGAATATGAGCTATTGTTTTGCCTGTCGAGATTAATGGATTGTTGAAAGTTTCTCTTGCTCCTGGAATGATCAGAACTAGGATAACAACTGTCATTATGTAATCCAATATGAGCTCTGATGTGTGTTCATTTATGGAATTTATCTGGACGAATAGGAACTACTAGTTGACATTATTGTAAGGGATTAAAATAGAAGCCAAGTGATATCAATCCATTTACAGATGAATCATCGAACCGTATGCAGCCATAAATGGCAATGGTGACAATAACAACTTCACTCTTCAGATTTTGTGTAACCCCATAAATTGCTGTAGATCCCAGCAAGTGTCCTGCTTTGTGTATTAGGCCTGTATGTGGGGCATGTTTTTATTAGGATTTTATAGCTGTTATGGCACTATTATATAGCCTTATACTGGGAAATCTTATGTGATCGGATATAAAGAAGGACACTTTAACAATCACACAAATAAAAAGTAGCAGATGTACATGTCTGCAGCTACTGAAAATATACAAGGTATAAAAGTTTTATTGAAATAATATTGAAATTAAATTTGGTTTTTGGAGATGACTAGTATTCAATGCACTTGAATAATCTACCTGATCTTGGGTCAGAGGCTGCAGGAAAATACTCATTATAATCCAAAATGAAAACCTTCCATAGCAATATTTTTCTTAAAGTTTCTAAAGAGTTTTTACTTATTGATTTTAGGGAAGGAAACTTTCAGCGCACATTTCTTTTAAAACAAAATTTGATTTTCAGACAGCAGTGACGTCCAACAAGCACAAGTAGAACTATTCTTTAGCATAAACAAGAAGGTCAGAGAAAGAGGTAAAAAAAAGTCAGAATAAAAAAAAAACACAATCCCTTAGAGATATCATGCAGTCATGGTATCCTATTAGCAGCAGAGCAGACTCCACTCTCTACTGTCTCAAACACTCTTCTTCCCTAGACTATAAGCTATATCTTTTTGGCATGGGATATTTTTTCAGCAAAAATCACCTCAGGCAGGTATGACACAATTAACTGCGACTAAATTAGGTGCACTATACACTCATCTTTTCTGACATGTCGCCATTGTGTAAATCCCAATGATATATGAATATTAGTATCAATTATAACAAAGTAGTTGCATTTTTGATTAGAAGGATTGGTTCAGCGTCAAAAGACATCTTTCTGAAGATACACCTACAGTAACCTGCTTATGAATAATTTAACTGTGGTGATTTTGAAACAGTGGGGAAGACTCAAGCAATACAGAGGTTAAACATAAATGAAAGAATTAATAAATATCTAAAGGTCCAACATGCCTTTTGTCTCTGATTCCCACCAACTATTAAGAGCTTAAATGGTTATGGTGGTCAACGTGTGCTATGGTGATCAAGGTGGTCAACCTGAGGTAATGGTGTTCAACCAGTAGTCATAACTGTGGACTGAAATAAGTCAGAAATGTGTAGGCGAAGCTGAAGTGCCCGTCATTTGAGATATACATTGTTTTTTTTACTTTTATTAAGAATAAAGTTTAAATATTTTAAAGAAACTCTGAAGGTAATGTTGAATTCTAAACTTTATTGAAGTCAACCAGTAGGAATGGTCAACCAGATGTATTGGTGGTCAACCAGTTGTAATGGTGATCAACTAGAGCTTGATGATCAACCAGAGCTAACAGTGATCAACCAGAGGTAATTCTGATTAACCAGAGGTAATGGCAGTCAACATGTGATAAAGGTAATTAACCAGTGGTTATAGCAATCAACAAGTAATAATGGCGGTCAACCTGTTATAATGGTGCTCAACCAGTGGTAATGGTGAGTAACCAGGGATAATGCTGGTCAACCCAAGGTAATGGTGATCAACCAGTGACTGTTACTTTTTGAAAACAAAATTTAAAGTGTGTTACTCATTTCAAATCATATCTTTGTTTTTTCCTCTGTGTGGATACTAATGCAGACTCCATGTCTACAGAGGGGGCTAATCCACATCCAAAACTGCCGCATACAAAGTAAAAATACGACCAATGCCTCAAGTTTTGGCTAAAATCTGTTATACGCACATGGTCTAAGAATTTGGATGTGTAAAAATATAACATAGCTCATGTTTATAATGATATGGAAGCATAATTGTACAGAATAGTTTTACTATTTTATCTGTTAGATTGTGAATCCCCCTAGGATGTGTCGAATGTGAATGATGTGCCATGCAGAATGTCTTTCTGATATATAACTAAATATGCAATGGTATATAGGTATTCTATGGAAATAAGTACAAATGGAGTATCGATAATTAGTAAGATCAAATAAATACATAGATACCAGAAGAAGAAGTTGAGATCTGTGTATTCTTTGTATTAACTTGTCAAGAAACTTTCTAGTCAGCCACTATGATGTATGAATAAGGATTAAATACCGTCATCCTTTTGCTGTTTTTTTTTACATGTTATCCTGATAGATGATAGAGGCTTTATAATAATGACGTAATCGCACACATAATTATAAACAGAAAAGCACATTTGTAAAGTTTTCTCTTTAATTACACATTACTGAGAACTGGGATATGGATTACGTTTTAAAGAGAAACTCCAAGAGACACATGGAATTGTACCTACTACCTATAAACCTATTCCTACCATTACGATCTGCATCTCCTATTCTACCCCATGTCTTTAGTGCGTTCTAAGTGGTTTTGGAAAAGCATTATCCAGTTTCTATCTAACTTTTTTGACTGCAGAAAATATTGGCTACAGGCAGTAGCACTGAGAACTACATGTCCCATAACGCTTGCCGCAGGCATCGCAAATGGAGCCATGTCCAGGTCACGGACAAGCTGAAGTTATATAGGCCATGCCAAATTGTAAACAGGATGTTGGAGAGACACAAAGGCAGGTCTTTGGCTCTGTTCACACTGACAAAGAACAATTTGGAGTGTGAAATCTAAAACATAGCTTTAAATAAATATACGATAAAAGAAGCAACAAATACAAAATATTAAGGGCGACATGTCCGATAATTGGCATTGTCGCGGCAGTTTTTTAGGCACATTTAATCAGTGTAAAGTGCACCTGAAAGTACGATCCTTTCAAAAATCTGGCGCTAAAAAGGCGCATTGCGCAATCCAGGCACATAGCTTATCATTACTATGGTATGTAATGTGCCTCGATCAGCTCATTGTGTTATGGAGGCGCGTAGCGTATCATTACTAGCGTATGTAATGCGTCTATCAAGGCGCATTGCGTAACGGAGGCGCATAAACGTGTCACTTTCATAGGTGTATGTAGTGCGCCCTCGATGGCGTCAATGACTTATGCGGACAGCCACCAGCACATATCATTGGCTACTATTTTTAATGCGCCTTTTTAGGCGCATTACAATGTGTCATGCCCAGCATATAATTTGCCTAGTTTTGGTATATTACAGTTCATATATATTGAGAATCTGGTGTCAAAGTTTTTTTTTGCAAAATACACCAAAACTATGGCGCATTCGTATTGTCGCCCTAAATATCAAATCACATGACCACACCTGGAATATGAAATAACAAGAGTGACTGTCCCATATATGTTATAGGGGAAGGGATAGAAAGAAAAGTAATGTACTCTCCCTACTACATTCTATAGGGAATAAATACATTTAATACCAAGGGAGACATGTATGGGACTAGGTGCATCAAAGTTCATTTTCTCACCTTTTTTTTCAGTGTATAATGCGCCTGAATGTATGAAAGTGGTTTTGTGCGCTCATAAATGGAGTCTAAAGTTCGACGCACTTCACCTATCTGTTAGGCGCATTACGAAACTTAGGCGCATAAGTAATGTGCAAAACATCTATGAAGGCTATAGATAGGCTGGGAGTAAAAGGAAAGTCATAAGAATAGCATGTCAGTGAATAGAAACTATGGTACTGATCTTGCTTGGTGAACCACAGGTCCCAACCAGGCCTGTGCTGTGCTGGCTCTTGCTGTATGTAGAATAAAGTGTGAGCAGCAAAAATTAATTTCACATTCAATATAGTAAAAATTAAAAATGTAAAAATCTGAACAACATCATCAGTGGGTCATTTAATGTAAAATTAGTTTTAGATTCTATTAAATTTAAATACATTTTATAGGAGATACTTCTATATTTTTGGGATATTATATATTTTATATTAATTTTATATTATACATTTTTTTCGTAAATTTAAATAATTTTATTTTACATAGTTTGATAGCTATCATAAATTAGTTTTTATTATTGTACTGGTGTAATTTGAGAAATATTGGAAATTTTTTGCCCCAACAGCAAAACTAGTTCCACTTCGGCTCCTCAGGCTCAGGCAGACCACATTGAAATAGGTCTGCCTGTTCGAGCAGTTTTGCTTAGCCTCATTCATATATGTGTCTAATATTACGAGTGTGGTGCGACATGCCCCCAGAACGCCCCCAGAACACCCCTTCATGTTAGGCGCATTAAAAGAGTCGAGTTGTGAACAATGCGCCTAACACATGTGTTTGCCGCATTACACATCACAGCTCACTGACGGTTGGCGCATTTTACGCCAGAAAAGCCTTTCATACATGTCTCCCTAAATATACTAAATACACCAGTACAGTTCTGATGTGGCTTTGAGGGGCTTGTATGGGAGATACTCACAAAAAGAACTCCATCTAAGAAACTACACCCCTTACCGTATTCAAAACAGGAAGTTTATTAACCAATTAGGTATAACGCAGAAATGAAAGCAAATTGATGGTGAGATCAGATTTTTTTTTATCAATTATTCACTGGAACACCGTAGCTGTGACAAGGGAAATGCAACGCAACATCGATTCCCCCAATTCTGCCATTTTTAGAGATATCCCAAATGTGGCCTTATTGTGCTATTTGGTTCAACCACAAGCCTCAAAATACGAGGAACACCTAATGGATTTTAGGGTCTCATTTTCATTTGGATATTTTGCAAGCACCATTAGGTTTGCAAACACCTAAGGTGATACTACTTAATAAACACCCCTAAATAGACCCCATGGAAACTACACTCTAGGTTTTGATGGGTGCCATGTTGCATTTGGATTCAACACCCCTCATGGATCTCATCTAGGGGTGTATTGTGCTTTTTGGGTGCACAGGTCTTCCATAGTTTCTTTTTAGCATCGGGCCATGACTATGGGAGGGGAAAGTTCTGCCATTATTTTTTGGGCAAAATTTTTACAGCGTTCACCGTGTGGTATCTCATAATTTTGCTATGTGGGTTGGTACAATTACAATTATATAAATTTTATAGTTTATGTTTTTTTTTTTACATGATAGAAGTGAGTTCATAAACAATTCCGATTTAATGTCGTCATAGTCTGACAGCCATACATTTTTTTATTTTTCTGTATATGGGGCAAAATAAGTGCTTATTTTTTGCGAGATGAGTAGTCGTTTTCATTGGTACAATTATGGGTTTCAGATGATGCTTTGACTGCTTTTTATCAGGGTTTTTGGAAGGCAGGATGAACAAAATACAGCAATCCTGTTAGTGTTTTTTATTTTTATTGTTTACATTGGTCACCGTGCGGTATAAATGACATGCTAGTTTTAATCATCAGGTTGACACGATTACAGCAATACCCAATTTGTATTTTTATTTTTTTTTTGAAAACTCATTTTTATTGCTTTTCACATATTAAAGATTACATCATATACCTGTTAATACAATTCTGTGCACTTTGTATTTCACAAAATGAAACAACAGCTTAATCAAATAACACTATCTGTGTGTAGCAGTAGAATTCCATAAAGTTTTCGTTTCTATCCTCGCTACTCAGAGAATCATATAACAGCAAACATACCTAATCAGTAACTTAGGTACCTTCCCCTGGACCACATCCAGGCCCCATCCGCCCAACATGAATGAGACAGAGTTGACCCAGACCCGACCCCGGAACGCACCATCACACATAGTTCCTTATTTGCCGTCGGACCCCCTTGCTTTGTTGTTTCCCTAGCATATAGGGCAAAGATGTCTTGAACTGTTAGCAAAGAGAAAAAAAAAAACCTCACAACATTACGTATTAACTTTAAAACTACAACTCCGTGCAGTGAAGAAGAAAGAACGGGATCCCCACGACCAGGACATTCGCCTACTGCATTTAATGTTAGATATGATAATACCTAGTGAAGTTTGGATGTGAGTGAAAGGGTATGGTTGCCATAGAAAAGACAGAGGCGTCACGTTCAGAGATCTCATGCCCTGAGCCAGGGCCAATCTCCCCAATTTGTATTTTTTATGTTTAAGTGTTTTAACACAATTAAAACACTTTTATTTAAAAAGGAAAACACATTTTTGCATCGCTATAATCTGAGAACCATCATTTTTTTTATTTTTCTGTGTACGGAGCTGTGTAGTGGCTGTTTTTTTGCAGGATGAGTTGACGTTTTTATTGGTATCATTTTTGGGGGTATAAGACTCTTTCATTGCCTTTAAATCTGTTTTTTGGAAGGCAGGGTGAAGAAAATACTGCAATCTTAGTAGTGTTTTTATTTTTAACAGCACTCAACGTGCAGTATACTTGACATGTTTTACTCTGTGGGTCAATACGATTATTGCGATACCCAATTTATATAGTTTTTTTTATTGTTGAAGCGCTTTAAAAAAAAAGTATTTTTATTGTGTTAAACAATATTTATGCATCAATTTCTTCTGATAGCCATAACTTTTTTTTATTTTTCTGGACACAGAGCTGTGTAAGGGCTTTTTTTGCAGAATGAGCTGATGTTTTAATTGGTATCACTTTGGTGTTTATATGACTTTTTGATCGCTTTTTATTACATTTTATGTGCTGTCGGATGAACAAAAATCGTAATTCTGTGAATGTTTTTCTGTTTTTTTATGCTGTTCAATGTGAAGGTTAAACAGCATGACAATTTTTAGGGGACGTCGTTGTGCACATGGTGATATCAAATAGGGGTACTTTATTTATTTTTGATCCTTGTTGGGGCAAGGCATTTGTAAAGGGGAAAAGGGCGGTGTATGTGTTTTTATTTTATTGTTTGTATTTTACTTTTTTGTACTTTTCACTTTTTTTTGCTACTTGTCCTCATAGGGGACTTGTATCAGTGATCTATACGTAGATCACTGTTATCATGCATAGCAATACGCAGCAGTACTGCTATGTATAGCAACTGCCAATCACTATGCCCGGCCGTGCCCTTAGGGAACGGCCAGGCATAGGGATGTTACGGGCAGCCTGGAATCCTTTGTTACGCTTCCACTAGGGAGAGCATGGGCAGCCGCAATAATATCGCCATGATGCCGATGCAGACAGAGGAACACAGCATGGAGACAGCTGTAATATACGACGTACAGGTAGGTCCAATGTAGGGAAGGAGCTGAAGTCCGATGCACAGTAGAGTTTGCGCTGAACTGTTGTTTTAGACATATCTTTGGCATCCTCTGCCCTGGTTCATTTTTGTGGTGAGCTGCTCCTCTGTAGTGTGTTGATCTGCCTTTGTGTACCCTCTTATTCGGCCTGTACCTTTCTCATCAGTGACATGGGTAGCTCCACAGTTTTCATGTCGCTTATTGGCAATGGAGCCATTCGTATACCAACAAAACACTTTCACCACAGCCGCAGATAAACAGGTCACAAACAGCACAGTTTTAGAAATACAGCCATAGTTGGCCCAAAAGTCAATAATAATCCATTCCTGTGACTGATAAATAGCTTCTTTTACCCATGACAGCAATACTGCACACCTTATATACACGAAGCCAGCTCAAGACACGTGACTTTTTTCATGAGCTATGAAGTGGTCATAATAATCTGACTCCCACTGTGTGTGTTCTTTTATGTAATCTCCATCATTCTGTGCAGAATAAATTCCATTCATTTCAAGAAGCAAGACTATTTTCATATAAATGGAAGTAATTATCCTTTTAAAGTAAAAATGTAAAACAGACAAGTTAAATGGACTCTTTAAGACCTTGTGATAGATGTAAAATATTTGCCTTACAGTCTATGTGGAGTATATTGTTTTATTTACTATTATCTATAATGAATCTTTTCCACAGTTCTTCACTCAATATGTACTCATTCAACTTGGTTTCTTACCCCTGAGGAGTTCATAATCTAATTTTCTCTAGGAAATGCACACGCTATGGTGAATTTCATAAGAAGCCTATTGACCTAAGCATGTTTCTGGAGAGTGGAATAAACCAAGTGACCACAAATAAGACAAGCAAACTCCATACAAATGTTGTCTAGGTTAGATCCCAAGTGAGGTACTGCAAGACAACAGTGTTATTCACTGAACCACTATGCTATCCATTAATGCTGGATGGAATTATCATAAATGCACATATCTGATCCCATACATACTTTACACTCGGTTCCTCAGTCAGCGACTCTTGATACAGTGCCTAAGGCTCTTTAGTTGTCGGCAGCTAATGACACAAGGGATGTTAAAGCACTACTAAAATTTAGGGCTACAGTCAAACCAATACGCCTGGCAGTCAACACGAATGGAGAGGTCTATAATGCCCTCGATTCCCGGGACAGTTTTAGCACTCCGCTCCGCAATTAACCCTAGTAAGCTTAAGGCCTTAGGGCTTGAGCCTACTAGGCATAGGCCCCTAGTGCTGATGTGGGTGGCGCTATGACGTCACATCATCCTGCCACCTACAACAGTTTTTTTTTCTTTCTTTAAGTAATGTGGCCCAGCCAACCACCTACCTATCAGTTGCACACTGTCACCTACCTACCAGGGGCCCACTGTCACCTACATACCAAGGGCCCACTGTCACCTACCCCGGGCCCACTACCATCTACCTACCTGGGGCCCACTATTACCTACCTACCTGGAGCCCACTACCACACACCCACCTGTGGCCCACTATTACCTATCTGGGGCCCACGACCAACTACCTACCTGGTGCCCATCTACAACCTAGCTAGCTGGGGCCTAACTACTGCTGACCTATCTACTACCTACCTACCTGTGTCAGGGCTCTTTTAGGAGATAAGTGCGGTCACAAACCCGCACCTATCAGACATTGATGGCATATCTTAGCGATATGACATCAATGCTCTGGGAGACAATGCTGCCAAAAAGGTAATTTCTTTAGGGGGGGACTAATTTATGTATTTAAAGTTTATTGTGTGTGTGAAATTGTAGGGGCTACAGGTGGGTGGGGTAATAGGGATAAAGGGGGCCATTTGAATATAATTAGGGTGGACAGGAATAAAAAATGATATGGATGGAAACATTATCTGTAGCCGCACATGGCAGCGCTGATCACAAATTGAAATTAGAAGAAAGAAAGAGATGTGGGTTGGATCAATGCAGCCATGTTCTCCTACACACAATGACAAGATTTTACTTTCTATGTATTTATAACTGCTTACACCAATGCAGGTGTTCTAGTTACAAGGATTGCTTGTGGAGCCTAGGAGAGAGGTGACGAACCCAGGTCTCCAGGCATAAGAACTGACCATTGCAGGAGGTCTGCAGAGCTGTGACTTCAACTCCTTTCCACTGCTCACACAGAATGAAGAGGACTCAGGTCACCACTCCTCAGTGAGGTAAAACATGCTCTACTGGGAGGACAGACCCACCCCTGTTTTGGAAAATCTAAGCCAGAGAAACAGCTCAGATGCCTAAAAAAGCCTGTAGTGAGAAAACCAGCTTAAATTTAAATGGGGACAGACTTTGAAAGAAGAGGTAAAAGTGAGAACCCAGAAGTGCAGAGAGGAGGATCCCGGGTGCTCTTAAATGTCAGCAGCAGGGGACAGGTAAGTAGGAAAAACCTTTTTCTATTTTTCCATGGCTTGTCTTCATTCAAACTTCATTTTCATGGACTAGACAACCCTTTTAAAAACAATTTAAATGGGTTGTCCACTTTGAAAACTGTCCTCACTCTCCACCACTCTTATATTTTCAGAAGAAGAACAGAAGAAAACAGAAAGAGGGTAGAGCGTGAGGACAGTGCAGCATCGGAACTGAGGTGAGTATACGTTTTCTTATTTTCTAAGCCCACCAGAATCCTGAAAAACAATAGAAAACACAGCGAGAATAACCCCTTTAAGATTTTTTTTATATCATCGTACATTAAAACGAAATGCAGTTTAGCCATCAAGTTAGCAAGATATTCATAAAGTCTAAAGCAAACAGTTCGGCTTATGATATTATATACTGTTTTTATACAATAAAATGCTCATCTGTTTTTACTGCTAAAAAGTAAAAATAATCTTACTAGTGAACAAAATGCTGAGTTATTTGACATAATACTTAGAAGATTATAGAATTCCCTAGAGAGATTAAAAAATAAATTGCATGACTCCTGCTTGTCTGGACAGCTGTGTACCTCATCTTGCATGGTCCCTCACTAACTTTTCCTTGGCAGATCAATACACTTATGACATTGGCTGATACATAGAAAACTTTTATGCATAATTTAATTTTCCTTCATTTCATGGTCAAATGCTAGAAAAACCAGTGTTATTAGTCTTAAGAAGGGATAAAGGTATGTATTAATTTTTATCGTTTTTTGGTAATTTTTGTAGCCCAGAGGAAAACTAAATAATGACTTTCTTTCCAGTATTGGTAGGAGGATCTGACAATATTGTGTTCATAGACATACACATTGTGAGTATTCAACATATAGAAGAAAATGGTTTGAAAATGTCAACCTAGGTGTATACTACATCACCTGCAGAAACAAGCTGCTCTGACCATATATGTATTAATACCAGTGTATGAAAAGTGGCAACAATAAAATACAAAAAATGTGAATAATAACCCAGCACCCTCAGTGCCCACATTTTTTCTATTTTAATGTAAGCACTTTTCTTACACTTCTGTTAATACCTATGTGGTCAGAGCAGCTATTGAAATCGTTACCATTAACTACACTTTTGAAAAGATTTTTGCAAGCCACAAATACTGTACCCAGTAGATCCCAACTTATATTAAATGACCCAGCACGATAGAACACCTCCATCCCCCTCCTTTCCATAGTACTCCTATTCAACAGATTTAATGTAAAGTTACAGTCTGTAAATCCATTTACCGTATATTTAGATATTAGGATTAGATTAATAAATCTTATTTTATATATAACTAAAATCTTGTGAAATCTTTGACAAATACTTACCTTATACCTCATTGTTGAATCAACACTAAAATGTATTAGAACTATAATAATCTCATTATATAACATGCTCATATTAAGTATGTATTTAACACTGAATGCAATTGTAATTTATTCATCTGATATATCTGAAAATAAAAACATAGGGCGACATGTATGTATGGGGCTGCGGCAGATATATGGCATCTTTTCAGCCCGATATCAGGCGCAGTCACATTTACTACATTTTTAAAAGGGAGGCGGGAACACTCGAACCGTAGCACAGCTATAGATTTATAGCTTCGCTATGGCATTTCTAGGCGCATTACTGCTGGAACAGGTAAACCACTTCAAAGTGGTTTACCTGAGCCAGAAATGGCATACAAGCGCTAGAAAGCGCCTGATTTATGAACCACAGTAGAGCGTGAAACTTCAAAAAACACAATAGCATGCCACAATATAGCGTTAGCTAACTTTTGCGTATTGCCTAGGTGTAGCCTTAATCAGGGAGCCTCCTCACTTCCCCATTCACTCAAGCATGCCTGATGAAGGAAACGTAGTGTTCCGAAAGCTTGCTTGGTAGCGTGGAGTGTGGACGCACCACTTGTCAGCACTGCTGCAGGATCCCGCAAAAATGACCACTAAAGCTCAAGCAGCTAATTATTGCCTTTAATTCTGATTGTATATGACGATAAAAGACTGTATTTGGACCATGCGGTCTATATGACATACGGCATACGTCAGCAAGATACAAGTAAGAGTGAATTATTGCAAGTTCAATTAAGCCTTGAGTATGTTTTTGCCACAGTAGAGCTTGTTCATAAATCAGGTGCATTCTAGACTAATATTATGAGCATGAAATTTGGTGTTTAAATGCCAAATTTCATGAATGTTGTCCATAATGTTTAAAAAAATGTGAATAAATACATTTTATAGTGCGTGTTGTCTCTGAGAAATACTTCGTGTGCAAATGTCAATGTAGATAGAAAATACAAGACTACATATTCATATTTTGGGTAAGTATTGTTACTTTTAATCACAAAAGGACACATATATGAAAACTGTCCGGATCTTAGAGCTCCCCTTCCTTTCATATAGTGCTCTAAAAAATTAAAGGGGAGCTATGAATGGTTGCTATGGGCAACAAAAACCAAGACAGTTTTCATGCATGTCCCTCGAAGAGCCTACTGAGAACCACCTACAGAATGCAGACACTATGTCAATCAGTGAAATATATGAATCAAGACACACAATTGTAGAGGTGTATAATCCTCAAAAGTCAGAAAAATGTGGAACATCTTGGTAAACCGATTCTTCCCAGATAGGCAAATAGAGATGCTCACCTCATTTTTTTTGTACACTTGCTATATTGTAGATTGTAAGCAGGGTCCTCTCTCCCTCTGTGCCAGTGTTAAGTCATTCATCATCATCACCATTGTACTTGTTTGACATATGTTATGTATGTAACCCCCCCAGAATGTACAGCGCCCTGAAATCAATGGCACTTTAACATAAATAATAATAGTATATAAGCGACAACAATAAATGCTATTTATATGGGCAAAATTGATGCTACACTGTGCTCCATTACTTTTGATATATGTGGTCTGGCTTAATATTTGCATTTTATTTATTTTAGATTTTCTTGGATAACTGTGGTTTTGACTTCTTTTTCCCAAAATTAAGTTCATGGTTATTATCTCAAGGAAGGACAAAACCATGGGAAGCAAATATCTGAGATCTTCTGCTAAAACCAGTAATACGACGCAATCATAAAATAGTAATCTCTCTTTCCTTAATGGACTTATATTATTGTTAAACCTGGGGAAGTAATGTTTCTTACATAATGCGCTATAATATTAAGGAGCATATCATTGTTGAACCTGCCCTTTAATGTATTGATATGATTTTTTAGTTGACTTAGTCCTGCCGTTTCAGTATTTCTTTGATTCCCAAGAAAAAAGTTCATAGACGTGGGATAAGTAGATAAGAACTCACATCTTTTGTTTTTACAGGGTATCTTTGTTGCATTAGGTATATACTTAGGGTGCTTTCACACGGAGAGTTTTTTGGTGCATTTTTTGATGCTTTTTTGTGCAGAAACATACAGCATTAACTGCAGTGCCTTTCTGCACAAAAAATGCATCCAAAAACGTGTCAAAAACGCTCCGTGTGAAAAAACCCTTAAAGGGGTTTTGCCATGATCTCATTTCATACCTCCTGCATCCAGCTCTTCAGCTCTGTGTGCTCAGAAGGGGGCGTGTGTGTTTTGTTTGAATTGCATATCATGTGACCCAGCAGGATGACATCACCAGGCCTTTCCTCAGAGAAAGGTCCATTTATGTAAAGCATTGTGAGTAGCTGAGAGGTAAAGTTTTTGCCTCCAGGCACAAGGGTTCTAGGTTCAAATCTCTGCAGGAACCAAATCTGTATTGTTGTTTTTTTTTTCTCTTTATTTATTTGCACTGTTTGACTAATTACTAAGGAGAAAGAGGACAGGAGAAGAATGACAGCACCTGGGGTTTGAACACTCAGGAGCTGCCTGAGAGGAGAGGTGATGACTGAGCATGTGCGACCAGGACTGAGGAGCTCTCAGCCCTGGTCGTATCCCCTGGAGACGAGCTGTAAACAATGGATCACTAAAGGAACAGCTAAAACAAAAATGGTGCAGAATTTTTAATAATAATGAAAGGTGAAAATGTTTATTATTTCATTTGCAAGCTTCCCACGTCAATTTTACCTTGTGGCAAAACCACTTTAAAGGAGTATTCCCATTTCATTGATTAGCTTTAAACATGTCGGCAAAGTTAAATAAAAACTATTACCAAATTTACGTTGCTGTTCTGACTTTGCTTCTCTTCAAAGTTAGGAGCAGTTCTTATCTTCTACTTGTATACACAAGCTTCCATAGGTTACTGTCTCTCTTTGCTCTAACAGCCCTGGCCAACATGGTGATGTCACTCCCTGCTGTGTCTTATCATCAGCACAGGAGCTTGTTAACCTGCTTGTTTCTGACAAACTTTAACCCTTTAATTCTCTGTAGACTTGTGTCCTGCTTTTAATACCTTTCCACAACCAATGTCCTTCTAACAGACTTATTTGTTGATGATGGTTAAGTACTCCATTGACTTTGTTTTTGAATTTAGAGTTTTAAATTGATATAAAGATGTAGATGCTTGTAGTATATATGAACTTTTCATACTTTGAACTATTAGGCTATGTTCACATGGCATAATTGCGGGGCGTAATTACGCCCCGCAATTATGCCGTGTGTTCGGGAGCTCCCGCAGGGCGGGTGGTGTGGGGGGGGCGGCATCCAGCTGGCCCCATAGACCTTTATTACTAGCGGCACGTATTTTCCACTAGTGATTGACATGTCACTTATCTCCCCCCGCGGCGTATTGTCCGAGCGGGGAGAGGAGATGTAATCCATAGTTCTCTATGAGAACTGTGGATTACCATAATTATTGGGACGTATCTCGGCCCGTATTGAGCGCAGTACGGCCCGAAAAACGGGTTGAGATACGTTCCAATTTAAGACGGGTGAACATAGCCTTATTTTCCCATTGTTTTTATGTATAAGCCTCTGCATGTATATCAGTTTTCAGTGCAAATGTTAGATTTAATGCATTTTTTAACGTTGTGGTTTATTATATGAAGATGGAAATAGCTGTAAACAACACTTCAAGACAGCAGCAATCGACAAGTTGTCAGCTTTCTGGAAATATATAGCATGACATGTATGAAAACTGTCTTGGTCTAAGACTTCTTTGTTGCTCATAGCAATTAATCAGAGCTCCCCTTTCATTTCTCCAGAGCAATATATGAGATGAAAAGGGAGCTCTGATTGGTTGCTATGAGCAACAAAGAAAGTCTTAGACCAAGACAGTTTTCCTACATGAGGCTCATAGTGTTTAGGGGTATGCTTATTTTAAAAAATGTATATTCCCACCCCTCACAAGTTTCCAGATAGTTGACTGCTTGACCTGCTGTAAATGACTTTCTGCTTATATTGCATTTTGTTATTGTTAAGAATTCTAAGATCCTTTTGAAGTGCCCATGCTTTTGTGTATAAAAAAGTCTGTGAATTTTTCTAAAAAATTTCTGAATAACATCATGTTCTGAAATATCTTCAGTTAGTACTCTAAAAGTTTATCGCCTGATTTCTTCACTCTTCTACTACTTTCTATGGCTAACACGGTACAACATCATACTACACCCCACACACTGTAATACAGTACATTGCAGGAGCCACTCAGATACCCTAAGTGTCTACTGTTATGGCAGTGTGATAGTGTGCATGGCATCTAAGAACTGGAAAGAGTTTTCTTTGTCAGCTGGGGCCTAACAGTGACCTCAGGTGGCCTTAAGTGCATGTCTATTGAGCCCTGGTTTACTCTGACAAGCATAATACACTGTTATACATATCCTATTGTATTGTACTGTACAAGTGAGAAAGCAATTTACAGAAGATATGACACTTTGATACAATGTAAAGTAGTCAGTGTACAGTTGTATAACAGTATAAATTTGTTGTGTCCTCAAAATAACTTAAAGGGGTTTTGCCAGGACGTGCCTTAACTGCTAAGAAGCAATTGTAAACAAAGCAATGCTGAGCTAAGAGAGCCAGAGACACAGCCAGAGCACAGAGCCATGGATAAGGGATCGTGCGAAATGTTCACTCAAATAATCAAACTACAACTAGTAGATTCTGTATACAAAAGACAACATATTTCTACCCGATGCCTTGAAAGCTTCTTCAGCTCCCTTTCATCAGATAAGAAGTGTTCTCTGCGCAGCTCTTGTCAGGTAGTATCTAATAGAAGCTTTTAAGTAACTAAGGGCAGCTAAGGCAGCCTGTAGCTCTCTTAGACTGTAATTTTTGTAATCACATATATTTAGAAAAGTGATTAAATACCCATTTTGGAGGATCCCACGTCAACATTACATCATGGCAAAACCCCTTTAACACACAGCCATCAATGTCTTAACCACTGGCAACAAAAGTGAGTACTACCATAAGTGAAAAGGGGCATATTGTGCTTAATTTGCCATTTTCCCTTTATGGTGTCATGTGACTCATTGGTGTTACAAGGTCTCAGATGTGAATGGGGAGCAGGTATGTTAAATTTGGTGTTATCACTCTCTCATACTGGTCACTGTAGGTTCAACAAGGCACCTCATGGCAAAGAACTGAGGATCTGAAAAAAAGATGGCCTAGACTTTAAGAAAATTGTGAACAACCTGAAACTGACCTGCAGCATGATGGCCAGAAACAATCAGCGGTTAAACCCCTTAACAGCCAGCCACCAACTATAGTCGGCAGGCGGTGCAGGTATTGTTTCTGCACCGTAGCATAATCAAAGGGGATTCCTCTGCTCCATCGTGCCACTGGCACTCCTGATGGAGACCGGGGAATACCTATTCAGTCAGTCCTTTGGGCCTACAGTTCCCAGCAGGGCTGTCTGGATAGTAAGCCTACGGTCAGGGAACAATGTGTGCTGCCCTGACTGCAGCCTATGTCATACTGACACAGATAAAAAAGTGTAAGAAACAAAAGTTGTACAATTTTCCTTTAATGGGATTAATACAAAAGTAAAAAAAAAACATAGAAAATGTAGAAAAAAAAATACTTAATTAAAAATTATTGTGCATATAACACACACAAAAGAAACCTACACATATTCTGTATCCCCATGACCGTTATAACCTTTAGAATTCCTATGACCAGTTACTTAGTGTGGAATGTGAATGGTATAAAAAAAAAAATTACGCAGTAGTTAATATGTAAACAAACTACTTCCCCCAAAAATACAACTTCTCTTGTATAAAACAAGTCCTCATTCAACTGCGTCATAGAAAAAATAAAAAAGTTATGACTGCTGAAATGTAGAAAGGCAAAAACTAAAGCATTTAGCTGGTCATTTCAGGCCTGGTGCTTAAGAGGTTAACAAGACATGTAGCACTCAGAACAGGCCTCGACTTGATCGACCAAAGAAGTTGAAAGCATGTGCTATAACCTGAGATTGTCTTTTCAAAATAGAAATATGAAGGACATCCCTCAATTGATACAGAGGTTAAAGGGATGGTGGGAAAGCCTAATCAGTGCTCATCACGATTCTATCTGTTACAAACTGCTCCTCATACCCCCTCTCTTACAAGCTGCTCATATGGCCTTGATGGCCCCATGCCTGCATCAAATTGGTTTACATGGCTGTCGCCGCAAAAGAAAGCCTCTCCCCAATAGATGATGCACAAGAAAGCCCGCAAACAGTTTGCTGAAGACAAGCAGACTAAGTACATGAATAACTGGAACCATGTCCTGTGATCTGATGAGACCAAGATAAACTTATTCGGTTAAGATATTATTATTATTATTTATTTTAAAGCGCCATTGATTCCAGGGCGCTGTACATTCGAGGGGGTTACATACATTACATAAGTCAAACGAGTACAACGAAATGACAATTGGCACGACAAAGGGAGAGAGGACCCTACCCGCGAGGGCTTACAATCTACAAGGAGGGGGAAAGAGACAGGAGGTGAGGGGCAGACATGTTTGTGGAGGAAGTAGTGACAGCAAGGTTAGTGTAGGTTATAGGCAAGCCTGAAGAAATGGGTTTTCAGGTTGCTTTTGAAGCTGGTGAAAGTGGAGCAGAGTCTGATGTGTTGGGGCAGTGAGTTCCAGAGTGTGGGGGAAGCACGGGAGAAGTCTTGGAGACGGTTGTGTGAGGAGCTGATGAGGGGAGAGCAGAGGAGAAGGTCCAGAGAGGAGCGGAGAGTGCGTGAGGGGAGATATTTGGAAAGTAGGGCAGAGATGTATGGATGGGAGACGTCATGGAGAGCCTTGTAGGTCATGGTTAGTAACTTGAAATTAATGCGCTGGGCAATGGGAAGCCAGTGAAGGGATTGGCAGAGGGGGGAGGCAGAGGAGTAGCGAGGAGAGAGGTGGATAAGACGGGCAGCAGAGTTGAGAATGGTTTGAAGGGGAGCAAGAGTGTTAGACGGGAGGCCACAGAGTACTGGGATCCCCTTGACGCTATTGGGAGGTGAGCTTAAACAATCTTTGATCAAAAACTGTAAACTAAGAATCCCAGGTTTTTCATATTTTCCTTAGCAGTAATGCATTTCAAATATTCCTATATACCTTGATGTTTTACTTAGTTTTTAGTGTGCCACTGATATTTGTATTAGAGGGAGGCCACAGAGAAGGACGTTGCAGTAGTCTAGGCGGGAGATGACAAGGGCATGGACCAGCATTTTTGTAGTGTCATAGTTGAGGAATGAGCAGATGCGAGAGATGTTTTTCAGGTGGAGGCGGCAGGCAGAGGTGAGGGTTTGGATGTGTGGTTTGAAAGATAGAGTGGAGCCGAGGATTACACCAAGGCAGCGGACTTGCGGAACAGGTGAGAGTGTACAGCCATTGACTGAGATAGACTGATCAGGGGGATGGGTAGAGTTGGACGGTGGAAAGATGATGAGTTCTGTTTTCTCCACATTTAATTTTAGGAGACGTGAGGAGAAGAAGGAGGAAATGGACGATAGACAGTCTGGGATCCGGGAGAGCAGAGAGGTAACATCTGGGCCAGAGATGTAGAAACATATATGGTGGCACCCAGGTGAAGAGTACAAAGACAAGTGTGTCTTGCCTACAGTCAAGCATGGTGGTGGGAGTGTCATGGTTTGGGGCTGCATGAGTGCTGCTGGCTGTGGGGAGCTACAGTATATTGAGGGAACTATAAACGTCAACAGAAACTGTGCTGCAAGGCAGTATTCCAACATGATAATGACCCCAAACACACTTCAAAGATGACCACTGCCTTGCTAAAGAAAATGAGGATAAATGGTGCTGGATTGGCCAATGGTGGCCATACAAAATATTGACACTTTGGGCACAATTTATTTTTTCCCCTTGGGGGTTTTTTTAAAAGGGGTTTAGACTTAGGCAGGTTTTTATTTAACACCCCTTTCACATAAAAATAACCAATCGTTTAAAAAGATCTTTCATCTTTTTCCCCATGAAAAAATATAAAACAATTTTTTACAAAAATGTGAGGGGGTACTTTATTTAAAATTGTAAATGTAGCTAACATGATTTATGCTGCAAGGAAAACATGAACTATTTTTTTTTTTAAATTCTTTTCCAAAAGGAGTTAATAAAAAGAAAAATTTAAAATGATATTCCCCAAAATTGGGGCGTCAGGGGGAAAATCAACTCACCTAAAAAAAAAACCTGCCCGATACAAAGTTTGAGGAAAAAAAAAATTTAGTTTTGGAAATTGGATGAAAGAAAAATAGTTCACACTTTTTTTAAATATTTTGTTTTTGATCCCTTTGGCCTTTCACGGGTTTTAAAATGGGCCGTTTTCGTCCAAAATTACGCGCCAAAGGGGTGCGCAAATTACGGGCTGAAAAGGGGCCCATTCATTTTTAAATCCACATTCTAAGAGAACTAGGTTTACGTCTCCTTCCCCCTGGGGAATCCGTGCGGGGAAAGTGACGTGAAACCACGCGTAAAACGCGCCGGTAATCAAGTCAGGGGCCAGCGAAGGGGGCCGCCCCCCGCTCACTCCCCCCGCCCGCCCCCCCCCGTCCACCGGGTAATTTTGTCATCCGATTCATATTTACAAACTCTCCTCATAAAGCCTTTCATAGGGCCCTTGATTAACCCAGACAGCTCCCTATCTCCCATCCCCCCAACTTTTTCCGGGCCCCTATGATTTTTAAAATTTTCTTCCCCACCCTTTAACAGCCAAAACCAAACAATTTTTTACAGACTGCTACCCATTGTCCCCTCCTCTCCCATTGACTGCTCCTTATACCTTCTTCTCTTACAGACTCCTTTTTTAAACCTTTTTTATACAGACTGCTGTTTATGCCCCCTCTCTCTAATTGCTCCTTATGCTCTCTCTCAGACTGCAGCTATACAAGGTTCTGCAATACTTTTCCATTCAACTGAACATGACAGTGTTGCAGTACCTTGTATTTCCCCTACTCAAAGTACGATGATTATAAGTACAAGCACTTGCAATCATTAGAGGTTGCAATACTTGCACAAGTACAGCCACCCTAGGTGAGGCTAGGTAACCTCTTTAAAGTATTGTTTTTTTTTTCACACAACGTTTTTGGATCTGTATTGGTTTCCGGAAATCGCATCCCAAAACGCTGCCCGATGATCCTAAATAAACCCAAAACTATCCAACATGGCGCGTTTTGAATGGTGTTTGGGTGCAGCAGGGTCGACTCTATAGTTTTTTAAAAGGGCTCCTGCTGCGGGCTTTTGGACCAAAATTTACCTTTTTCAGTTCTTTGGGGAAAAGGTCCAAAAGAGCAAATGGGGAAAACTCACGTGGTTCGCCTTGAGGGTTTTCCGTCCGAGCGGGGTTTCATTTGAATTGGGGTTTTACCTTGGGGGTTTTAATTGGGGGGGGTTCGGGGCCCCCTTTGGGGTCCGACGGGGACATCCCCTTTTCTAAATTTGGGGATTTTTACCGGATCAACACCCGTTGAACATTCCCTTTGAATTGCACTTTAAAAAATAAGGGCCCCCCAGTGCATTTCCCCCCTTTTTTTCTTTAAAAAGATGACCCCCAAAACCTCCCCCGGTTTCCCCCCCAAGGAAAAAATGGGTGGGTTAAACCCCCTATTCCCCCCCTTACTCAATTTAGAGGGATTTTGTGCAATTGCATTTACATTTGTGTCCAAATTTTCGTCAATTTTTAACAGCCCCGGAAAGGGCGGGGCGCTGTGCTTTTTTCCCCAAACACAAAAACCCCATTTTGGTTTAAGAATGGGTTTTTTCCCCGGGAAACGGAATCCCCCCCGGTGCTTGTGCCCCCCCCCCCCGTTGTATATGTACCCCCCTTTTCTAACCAATTTTAAAAAATATTTAAAGAAAGGCCCCCCCCCCCCCACCCAAAAAAAATTTACAAGGAAAAAAAGGGTTTTTAACCCGCCAATTAAAAAACTGGTTAAAAAAAAAAAAAATAAAAAAAAACAGATGTCAAAAATCTCCCTTTTGAAACATTGGGAAAGCTTTTGGGAAGTTTAAAACATTTTACATTTTTAACTACATGTTTTTTTAAGGGAAATTTAAAAAAAAAAAGGGATTTTTTATTTTAAAATTAATTAAAAGGTCATTTAAATAAACTATTAGGCATGGGCCCCCCCCGGCACCGTTTTTTTCGAACCGGGGTTTTTTAGATGGTTTGCGGTTTTTTCAGACCCTCTGAAAAAAACCGGGTGCAAAAATAAAACACCGGGGCCAACCCATAGAAAACCCGAGCGAGTCCCCCTGCAGGGTTTTTTGCCCCCCCAGAGTTTTTTAAAAACCCCCAGCCACCCCCCAAAAACATTGAAAAATGTTCATTCTTTTTCCCTCCCGGGTTTTCGGGGAGGGGGAATTAAGGGGAACCAAATCAAATTTTTGGGCGGCCGGGGGACGGCACTAAACCAGAACAAAAAAACGGTCGGAAAAACCCACCAAATATTTGTCCTTTTGCCGTAGGGATTGGGGCCCTTTTTTTATTTTTAAAAATTAATTTGTCCATTTCTTCAATAGGAAAATTTTAGGGGCCTCTAAAAGGTCAACTTTCATGTTGGTCCCTGACATAGGAAAAACGGCTTTTTCCCCCCCCTCATTTTTGAAAATACTGGAATTTTATAAATTCAGTTTTTTTTTTTTTTTTTAAAAAACCCGAAAAACAAATTCAAAATACCTCTTTTTCCATTTAAAAATGTTATCTTTAGCAATATATTCTTATTTAATCTGATAAAAACACCACCACCAGGGGACCGGAATGGTTTTTTTGGGTCACCTTAACTCCCAGTTAAAAAAAGAATTGATAAAAAGTAATATGTCTCCAAATTGGTACATAACTGGAATAACGTAGAGCCCTATAAAAACATAAGATGGATCTCAATAAGTAATGACAGAAACAAAAACAGCAGCATAAAAGTAATAGTTAAAAGTATAAATAACAGCACCAGATATTAGAGAACTTACATAGCAATGCCAGGCAGCAGAAAGCCAGTACCTTTTTTAAACCCTATAAAACTGTATAATGTTCTTGGACCTGAGTGGGACCCTCAACCTCCAGAGCAAACAGCAGCTGCTATGGTTACAGTCATAGGTACCATTACAAACTACAACTTAGAAAAAAACTAAGGGCAACATCTATGAATTTGCATGCAAAATTTTTGTAACTTGGCACCGACACACCAGTTCTAAATAGATATAGAGAAGTGTACAATACAACAGTGTGAATGAAAGTGCTATGCGTCAAACATATTTGGAACATAATGCCCAAAATTGCCACATAGAGTGTTATGCTACAAAGTTTGTATGGCAGTTTCGCAGCAAACTTTGGCGTATTTAAATATGTTGTCAGGTGCATATTGCACCAAGTTCGGCCATACGCCTGTTCATACATCTATAGATCCGGCAATATACGGCAAAAAACTGTCGAAGGCGAATTCATATCTGTCGCCCTTAGGCTATGTTCACACGGCTTATTCACGCGTAATTGCGGGACAGATTTCGGACGCAATTACGTCGTGTGCTCGGCAGCCCGCCAGCCCCATAGACATCCATTATCCACGCCACGTATACTGCTGTGAATAATTGACATGCCACTTTATCCCCGCTCGCCGTATTTCGCGAGCGGGGAGAGAAGACGGAATCCATAGTTCTCTATGAGAACTGTGGATTACCGTAATGACTGGGACGTATCTCACCCCATATTGAGCACAGTACGGCGCGAAATACGGGCCAAAATACGTCCCAGTTTAAGCCGTGTGAACATAGCCAAAGTCATCACACAGGTCGGTCGACAGAAAAAGTTATTGTTCTTAGAAAATGGTGATGCAATTAAAACATTGTTTGTGTATCGTCAGAACCATACTGATCTGCAGAGTAAAGTTAATGCCACACTATTTTTTTCCCCTTTCCATCCCACATACACTTTTTTGGAGTTTCCAAATATAGTATATGGTACTTTAAATGGTACTGTTAAAATACAACTAATGTAGCAAGCCTTCATGCAGGTACATTGAAGGAAAAATAAAAAAAGTTTTGGCTCTTGGACAAAGGTGTCAAAAAATGGAGAAGTGCTATAGTACATCCAGGTTAACAAATAGAAAAAGCTATCCTGCAGTTTGCCATATAAGCATTACAACCAATAGTGTGAATGCTTTGTCATTGCTATCCCCACCATGCATTTCTGGGAGCTTTTTGGTGTTACATATAAATTATAATATGATGTTTTAGTGCCATGCTGCTTGTGGTTTACTGGTTCACAGCTTCCACATCTTGTTGCATAAGTCACGTATTTATGAGGCATAGTAAAAGACAAAAAGCTACAACAAGAAAATTTGCTCCAGACCCACATAAAAGCATAAGCATCTAAATGATCAAAGGCAACTGGTCATGAGCATCATTTTCTCATACAATGCCAGGTTGCATGTTGTTTTTTTAAGGGCATTGGGAACAGGAGTTAATTAACCTCAAAATCATCTTTAATGGCTATTCAATAAAAAAAAGTGGAGAGCTGGCTGTAAAATGCATAGTTCACAGAAAGTTTTGTTTGTTACAACTCCGGTCACCTAAAATATAAAACTTTTATTTTTAGTGCCTATCTGTGAAAGTAATATGTCCTATAAAAGTCAATGAAAAACTGCATCCTTAGAGTGATTTAGAACATGACTAGTTAAATGTGCCTTTAGGACCGGCTTCAGAGGATGTCAATAAAATAGACATAAAGGGGTTTTTACAATAAAAAATCTAGCAATGACATAAATACATACAGTCAGAAGGGAGAAAATTTATGGTGATTTAAGGAACTGTTACATTTTCGTAATGCATGTTACTGAAGCTTGTTCGTGAGATCCAGTGGAATTCCCATCGCTTTTCATAGCTGTAAACTCTTGCAACTTTCTCTTAAGGACAAAGTAATGAGTCCTGACTCCAACAGTTGTTTTTTTGCAATGTTTGAAACATTTTTATCGTCTCCAAACTTAGTCATACTCTCATATGAATCATGAATATCTGTGTTTCATGTAACAGGAGGAAGTATTATTTTAAAGCTATGCAGAGGAAATCAATTGCCATGTGGCCAATTATCCAATGGAAATGTGGTCTTAAAGCTCTATTAATGTACAATATATTAAATTCACATTTCTACGTAGGTGTGAGTTCATTGTCTGTGCCATTACATAGATACATAGGAACACATTTACTGCCTTCTAACTTTCTGCTGTGTATATTACATATCATTTGTACATTTGCAGTGGTTTAAGAGACAAACTATTTCAGATTGTGGCCATAGTTCCTGCCTCCAGAACGTCTGGCAACCGATTTTGATGGGAAAGCCATGGATAGGTAGACAATTCCTATGACGGCTCATATATCCTAGAATGGAAACCACTCT
The DNA here is from genome assembly GCA_025379985.1 of Phyllomedusa bahiana. Classification (NCBI taxonomy): domain Eukaryota; kingdom Metazoa; phylum Chordata; class Amphibia; order Anura; family Hylidae; genus Phyllomedusa; species Phyllomedusa bahiana. Next base: position 29,227 of record JAODAL010007045.1, read on the forward strand.
TAGGGCCACATGTATGAAAAAGGTCTAGGTCTAAAACTCACTAAGTTTCCCATTGTAACCAATCAGAGCTCCTCTTTCATTTCATATAGTGCTCTGGAAAAAAGAGAGAGGCTCTCTGATTGGTTGCTATGGGAAACAAAGTGAGTTTTAGACCTGAACACTTTCCATACATGTGTCCCTTAGATAAGTTCTATTTGGATGTTTAATAGTCCTGAATTTTTAAACAATGAATTTAACAGTCCTGAATTATTAAACAATTAATAGTGGTGGAGAATCACATTCAAATATCTACTGGTCAGGACATGTCTCTGTCCTAGGAGATGTTTTTTTAAGTTATATGTTTTAAGGTGTTGTCTTGCTACAAAGAATAGCTTTCAAAATGTAGGGAACACTAAATGAAGACATTTTCCAAATATATTGCTTTGTTCATCTTTCTTTGTTAAGGAGCTACAAGTGATTTTATCACCTTACTGGCTCTATTTGGTTTCCCAAGTGACCGACCTGTTTACTCTTTTCTCCCCTGCTGTTTGTTCTTTGTGATAGCAGGGAATGAAGTCATCACACAGGTTGCTGCAGCCAGAGTGAGAGCCTGTGTGTTATCTGAACTTTCAGACAAAAGACAGTAATTACTGCTGTTTACTTTAGATAAATTTCCTGCTAGCAGTTTCAGAGAAGCTTCTAAGCTAATCTAAACTAATTTGCAGACTGAAGACACGGAGTTGAATACATGGAGTGAATGCACAAAGCTCGTAAGCTAATTACAGGCAGTCTGACCAGAAAGTGACAGAATGCATCTATGAAACTCTGAAGGGAGACGACCCTTTTAAATTTATCAAGGCCACCATAATTCCATTTGTTTATTTAGCATACTAATACATTGGCACCATATGCTGTCATTTACAAGAAAATATTTAAATGGTATGTGCAACTTTTAACATCTATGAATATGTCATGAAGATGTGTCAGGAGAGGCTATCAATGTGAGTAAAGAACCCATTGATAAAGTAAGCGAGTGGTCTTAAAATGGTGCATGGTGGATATGATCTTTTGTAGGACATGAAGTTTAACCACAGTTTATAAGTCCTGTTCCCGAAGGCAGACACAGTAGGTGCATTCATGCAAATTAATATGAGTTACACAATTGCATTTCTCTATGATAGTAAATAGCTTCATTAATTTTATTGCAAGACTGACAAATACTTTCCTGAAGAATTCCTCAGCAACAACTTGGATAGAATATCACAGCTTGTATGGTGTGTGATAACGCTCTAAATACATTTGGAATTACAAGATCTATTTAGAAATTTTTTTCGCCTTATGGCCTAAAACCCTTTCTATGTACAAAAAAAAAAAAAAAAACAGTTTGCTTACCCCCCCCACATAAAGTGGGCTTCATTAGGTGTACTAACATACCAAATTTTCTCACTATAAAAAAGCTTTATTTTATATTAAATACATTTTAGATATGAAGAGCATCATGCTGAAACGCCTTAAACCATGTATTCCCCCAAAAAAATTTTTTCTTACTTATATTAAGGGTCACTTGATAAATAACTTTATATATAGTGGCGTAGAATCTATTTTTTCTCTGATATTTCTTTAGACATTTTACAGTCTATTTGAACCCTTAGACAAAAGGGTTTCCATGAAAGGCCTACGGTAATTTCAAAGTGTTAAAATCAACCATTTATTGATACCCATATGTAAAAACATAAAAATCTTCGTGAGACAAGGTGACAAAAAGCACTGCTGATGCCTAGACACGAAAACCACCGACGCGTTTCAGGCACATCGTGCCCTTAATCATGGCATAGCCAGTCAAAAGAATCATCATAGCTATATACACACATAAATTAAAACACTAATTACATAAAAGCATTAGCTCACCTGTATGGAGTTGTCGCCAGCAACCTAAGAACGCCAACCAAACGCATCGCGCCGTTCTGAGAATCCGGTCCGCTGACCGGACATTGCCTCACAGAAAATTCCGAGCATGCGCAATACAGAAATAAGACCAAACCTGGCAAGGGCATAAAGCAGACATGCGCAGTCAGACAAACAGCGAACTTAGAAAAAAATGTATATGTTGATGAATAACTCCAGACAGGCGATAACAAGTTTGCCACTAAGAATTGACAAATAGATCATCTCAAAATTACTAACCCTACTTTCTATCCAATTGAGTCTAGGTCCCCATCCATGGAAACGGTTCCTCCAGTGTCACGTCTCCACTATTCTAATTTGTCCTACCTGCAAAATAAGGCTTTGAATGAGCTTAAAATGAATCAGGAGATTATAGTGGAGATGGCTGACAAGGGGGGAACTGTAGTTGTTATGAATCGCTCTGATTATAAATCGTCTGTTTGCTTTGTTGAAGGCTAAAACCACATACCGTAAACTTCCTAGTAATCCCACGCCCAAATATCAAATAGAACTTCCAAATTGGTGTTGGAAGGATTTGAGTTGGGCATAATTACACAAAAACAAATGGAGTTCATCCTATTGTCCCTATCTTATATGGATTCCCAAAAGTCCATAAAAATATTCAGCCTATACCCATGCGCCCCATTGTATCAGAGATAGGGTCGTTTTCTGAACGTATGTGCCAGTGGCTGGACGATGTTCTACAGCCGCTGGTACAAAGAGTCCCAGGACATTTAAGGGATACGGGAGATGTTTTACAGAATCTTGAAGGAAAAATTTGGCAACATCAGTGGTCTTGGGTAACTTGTGATGTGACCTCCCTATATACTTCTATTCCACTTAAAATAGCACTCTTGGCTCTAGAATTTAATTTAAAATAATACAGTAATTATTCAGAGGATCTCAATCAATATACATTATCCGTTACTAGCTTCTTAAAGACACATAATTTTTTCTCCTTTGATGGGGAAATGTACTTGCAGCTTACAGGAGTGTCAATGGGGGCGAAATATTCGCCCTCATTGGCAAACCTGGTTATATTGTGGTGGGAGTACATTTTCATTTTTTCCTTGGATAATCCTTTTTTTCAATCACTGGTATGGTATGGCAGATACATCGATGACCTCCTAATAATTTGGGGGGTGGAGATGTATCTGCCGTGCCTGCCTTTGTGGAATATTTAAACCAAAATTTGTTTAATTTTAAGTTCACGTTCCATGTGGCCAAGTCCGAGATTTCTTTCTTGGATCTTGTCCTCATTGGTGAAGTGAATAAGATAATTGAAAGACGGTCATATCGCAAGCCCTTGTCTGGCAATACGATCCTACACTACAAAAGCTTCCATCCACGTCACACACACAAAGCCATTCCGGTAGGCGAGATGATTTGAGCCAAAAGAAATTGTACTGATTCACTGTCCTATTTAATTGAGGAACAGCAGATTCAAAAAAGACTCAGGAATAGAGGCTATCCAAATTGGACATTGGAGAGAGTGTCAAAAATTGTATCGCAGAAATCCCGTGATGACATCGTCAGTAAATCTTATCGTAAAAATAGCAGACATAGGGAAAAAGAAAAGAATAATTCTTCAGCTCCTTATTTGGTCCTAAGATATAGCCAGCAGTACAAGCAGATATGTAATATAATTCATTCTCATTTGCCGTTACTAAAAGAGGATGAGACCTTAGATAAGATTCTGTCACAAGGTTGTAATATAGTTTCAAAAAGATCAAAAACTTTAGGAAATATACTATCTTCCCATGACCTAGTTAAAAAATCCCAACATACTTGGTTACATCATAAGGGATTTTATAAATGTGGCTCTAACCAATGCAAAATGTGTAAAATTGCCAATCCCTGTCAAATTTTTCAGAATCCGGATACTGGAAAATTTTTTAATATCAAACAATTTATCAATTGTAATACCACCTGTGTGGTTTATGCCATAAGATGCACGATTTGTAATGTATTGTACATAGGCTCCACAAACAGAAAATTAAAAGTAAGGATTCTTGAACATTTGAATGATGTCACCAATATGTCTTTGCGTACTAAATCTAATGTTGCAAAACACATTATTGAAAAACATAATTATTACACCAGTTCACTACAGGTCTTTGGGATAGAGAGAGTATTTAATTTCAATAGGGGAGGCAATGTGGAGCAGAAACTCCGAGATAGAGAGGCTATGTGGATTTTTTCTTTGAATACTACGTTTCCAAATGGTCTCAACTACAAAAGGGAGACATTGTGCTACTACTGAAGTTAAAATGTTAGCCAAGTGGTTTTATTGTTATATTTTGGTAGTGGTATTATTAGCAATAATTTATTATACAAAGTCAAAATGTCCTCTCTCATTACTTCTTGTCTTACCATCTTCCTTTATTTATTTATTTATTTATTTATTTATTTGTCAATTCTTAGTGGCAAACTTGTTATCGCCTGTCTGGAGTTATTCGTCAACATACATTTTTTTCTAAGTTCGCTATTTGTCTTATTTGCGCATGTCTGCTTTATGCCCTTGCCAGGTTTGGTCTTATTTCTGTATTGCGCATGCTCGGAATTTTCTGTGAGGCAATGCCCGGGTCAGGGGACCGGATTCTCAGAACGGCTCGATGCTTTTTGGTTGGCGTTCTTGGGTTGCTGGCGACAAACCCCCATACAGGTGCTAATGCTTTTATGTAATTAGTGTTTAATTTATGTGTGTATAAAAGCTATGATGATTCTTTTGACTGGCATGCCATGATTAAGGGAAACGATTGCCTGAAACGCGTCGATGGTTTTTCGTGGTCAAAGGCCATCACATGCTTTTTGCACCCTGCCCTCACGAAAGATTTTTATTTTTTACCTATGGGTATCAATAAATGGTTGATTTTACCACTTTGAAATTACCGTAGCCCTCTTCGCTGGTCCAATCCTTTTGAACCTAAGCTGTTAACTCTGCATTACTGGAGCAGGGACCGTGCGATATAGGCGTGCAACCACAATCCTGCAATATAGAGGTGAGCTGACTCAATTGTTCTATATATTGAAATTTTATATTTGGAAAAACCCCTGCCCTGTTTTCACATTTATAGCCCGGGTCCCTTATCACTTCAACTGATTAAAAAAAATTTTTTGCCCCTTTAAAATGATAGATCTATTAGGCTGCTTTCAAAAGTTCAGCTTTTAAGATGCAGTTTTTGAAGTCAAAAACAACAATGGATTAAAACATGGAGATGTCTCAGTCTTTCCTTAATATATGTCCTACAATTGTGGAATCCCCAATTCCCGGTTTTGGCTATTGAAAATTTGGGTATAATCATGATCATCATAGCCATAATATATTATTGTACATTTGTTTGGAAGGTAATACAAAAGCACCATACATTGATTGGCTGGAATATTAAAACCACAGGACGTATATTGTGTAGGTTCTCCTGGTGTGACCAAGACAGCACTGGACTTCACAAGACCACTGAAGCTGTACTCTTGTATCTAGTATGAAGATATTAGCAGTAGATCCCTACAACCCTGCAAATTGCAAAGTGGATCTTCTATAGCAAAGACTTGTTTTTTCCAGCACATGCAACAGATACTCGAGCACAATGAGTTATGAAGAAATTGGAAAAACCCAAATCAACAAATTTTAAAAACTTTTACATGTTTTTTTTTTTTTTAAAATATTTCTTTAATTAAATTTTTACAGTGTCAAAAATAACACCCGGGGTAAAATCCCAAAACCCAAAGCTTCCAAAAAGAACAATTTTCCGGGAAAAGCAGCAAACTTTCCTTTTGTCGTCTTTTCTTTTTTCCCATAGTAAATCCCTAGTATCATTTTTTTCCCGGGGAAAATGGGCACACACCAAAGCCACTTTACATCCCAAATTTTTGTCCAAAGGGCCCAAAATGGTTATCAGAGCGGGCCAAATTTTCATCCTTTTTACATACCTATTGGTTTTGCTTTTGGTAAAGGGCCCGGGGCAAAGGGAAATTTTTGGTGTATAGGCGAGTTCAGGGGCCCAAGGGCGCCCCCCCCCCCCCCCCGCTCTCCAAAAAATTTCCCCCCCCCCCCAAAACAAAACCCCTTAAATTCCCCCCACCCCTGCGGCCCCGGTCCTGTCACTAAATTTTTTGCCCCATTCCACATAGCTCCCCTCCCCCTCCTCCCCAGGGCACTGCCCAATGAAAATCAGCCCTGACAAATTTGCCTTTTTAAAATTTGCTCCCCTCCGTTTGAAAAGTGTTTTAAAAACCCCCAAATAACGTCAAACCCAATAATCCACCGATTTTCATGGAGCAAAATCTACCAGACGAAAAAATTGTTAATTAAAAAAACACTACTACAAAACCAAAACCCCAAAAAAATTACCCAAAAAGGAAACAAATTTTTCCTGTCAGAAACCCCGACCGAAAGCGACCCCCACATGTTTACAGCTGTACACAGGCCTGAAGACATTTTCCACCGCCATACCCGTGACCAGATAGGGGGTTGGGGAAAAAAAGTTGTATGTAGACGCTCTCAGAAATATAAAATGATTTTAAATGCAGTTTCATTTAGTGACTCACCGGAGGAAAGTCCTTTTCTTATTTAGCCCTGTTCACTTTCCCCTTTTCTTATCCAATTTCCCCGGGTTCCCAAACCCTTTATGCCAATTGCTTTGGGGCCCAAGGGGTCGTCCCCCGAGGATTTGGACCCCAAATATCTTGAAATCCACATTTCCCGTAATCCTTTAAATTTTTGGTATATTAAATTCCCCCTTAGTTTAGACCCGGTATAAGATATGCCCCCTCAGTCCCGGCAAGGGATATAGGTTTTTGTTTCCCTTTTGACAGGTTTGGAATTTTAAAATAGGGGGGCCCCAGGCAGGGTTTTTAGCTAGGGGCTCAGGCAAATATAAAAGCCCGGGGGTTAAGGGGGGGTTTTTGGGGGCTCAGGCGGCGTTTGGGGCAAAAGGCGGCTTTTGGGGGTCCGGAAAGGGTATGGGGCCCAAGGCAGGCGTTTAGGGGCCACAGGCAGGCCCTATGGGGGCATCTTAGGCGGCGTTTTTTGGGGGGGCCCTTTGGGGAGGCGTTTGGGGGCCACAGGCAGGCGGGTTTGGGGGGGCCAAAAGGGGGGCCTAAAGGGGGGGTCAGGAAGGGCCCTTTGGGGGCCAAAAGGGGAAAAGGGGTAGGGGGCCACCCGGCAGGCCCTACCGGGGGGGCCCCAGGCAGGCGTACGGGGGGGGTCCAAAGGAAAGGGGTTTTTGGGGGGCCCCCAGGCGGCTTTTAGGGGCCAAAGCAGCCGTCAGGGGGGTCAGGGCGGGTCTCGGGGGCCCAAAGGGAGGAAATTTAGGGGGCCCCCAGGCAGCCCCTATGGGGGGTTTAGAAAGGCTTTGGAGGGCCAAAAGGAGGCGGGATGGGGGCCAAAAGGGGAATATAGGGGGCCAAAAGGCCGGGCATTATAGGTGGCCCCCGGCGGATTATGGGGGGCCCCAGGCAGGGATTATAGGGGGCCCGGGAGGGAGGCATTATGGGGGGGCCCCCAGGCCCGGCTTTTTGGGGGCCCCCCAGGTTTTTAGGAAATTTTAGGGGGCCGCAGGCAGGCATTATGGGGGGGGGGGAAAAAAAAACAGGCTTTTAAATTGGGGGGCCGCAGGGGGATATAGGGGCCCCCAGGCGGGATATAGGGGGCCCCCAGGCAGGAAATTTTTTTGGGGGCCGCAGGCAGGCATTATGGGGGCCCCCAGGCAGGGCCCTTATTGGGGGGGGCCCAGGCAGGCATTATAGGGGGACCCCCGGCGGCAGAATATTTTGGGGGCCACAGGGGGGAGGCGTTTTTTTTGGGGGCCACAAGGCGAATTTTTAGGGGGCCAAAAGGCGGATTTATGGGGGGCCAAAAGGCAGGCTTTTTTGGGGGCCCCCCAAGCAGGCATTTTATGGGGGGGCCCCAGGCACGGCATTATAGGGGGCCCCAGGGAGGAAATTTTTAGGGGGCCGCAGGCAGGCATTATGGGGGCCCGGCGGGATAAGGGGGGCCCCGGCGGGATAAGGGGGGCAGGGGGGCATTATGGGGGCCCCCCAAAGGGAGGCATTTTTAGGGGGGCCCCAGGCGGGATATTTGGGGGAGGCCCCCCGGGGAGATTATAGGGGGCCGGAGGGAGGCCCTTATGGGGGGCCCCCAGGGGAGGCCCCTTTAGGGGGCCGCAGGAAGGGGAAATTTTGGGGGGCCCCAGGCTTTCATTATAGGGGGCCGCAGGAGGGAAATTTTGGGGGCCCCAGGCAGGCAGAAAAATAGGGGGGGGCCCCAGGCGGCGTATTTGGGGGCCCCAGGGGAAAATAGGGGGCCACAGGGAGGCAATTTTGGGGGCCCCGGGAGGAAATTTTTGGGGGCCGCTGGCAGGCAGAAAAATTTTGGGGGCCCCAGGCAGGCATTATGGGGGCCCCGGGGAGGCATTATAGGGGGCCGCAGGGGGCAGGGGAAAATGGGGGCCACAGGGGAGGCGTATGGGGGCCAAAAACAGATATAGGGGGGCCCCAAAAGGGAGGCATTATAGGGGGCCAGGAGGGAGAATGTAGGGGGCCAAAAGGGGAGGCGTTTTTGGGGGCCAAAAGGGAGGGGATTATAGGGGGGTGGGAGGGAAAGGGATTTTAGGGGGCCACCGGCAGGATTATGGGGGCCGCAGGGGAGGCATTATCGGGGGCCCCGGCGGGATATAGGGGGCCGAAAGGGAGGCATTTTTAGGGGCCCCCAGGGGGATATAGGGGGCCACCCCGGAAGGGTTATGGGGGCCACAGGCAAAAATTTAGGGGGCCCCCAGGAGGCCCCTTTAAAAAAAAAAACATTAAAACTTACCCCCCAAATTTCCCGGGGCCCCCGGGGCTCCTCTTTTTGTCCCCCTTCAGCCGCGTTTCTCCTCCGGCAGCCCCCCCCGGGCGCAGGCTATTGGGGCGCTGTGGGGCCCCAGGAAAAAGGGGCAGCGTCGCCCATGAATCACCGGGCATTGCGGGCGTGCCCCGGGTGAGGCGAAAGGGGGCCCCGGCGGGTCCCCCAGCCCCTAAAGGGACCGGCCCGGGCCCCCCCTGTGTTCGGGGGCCCGTGTTTCCGGAGGATCCAGCGATTCCTCCCGGGGGAAAAGGGGCCCCACATTTTGCGGAGCGGGGGCGCCCTTTCCCCTCTGTCCGCAAAAAAGCCGGTTTACAGAGGGCCGCCGGCGTTCGGCCCCAACCGGGACCCGCGGGGGCCCGGAGCCCGGCGGGGTCGGGGCCCTGACTGCGCCCCTTAGGGATAGGGGCCGAGGGGGGCGCCCTAGGCCGGTCGCCCCTACCCCTTTGGGTTTCCCTGGGCTCCGGCCCTGCTTTTTGGTGGTGGTCTTGGTTTTTGCATTGGGAAAAATTAAAACCCGATACTGTTAAAGCAAACAAGATGTGATGCTGTGTTTTTTCTAAAAAAACCTTTTTTTGGGGCCACTTTTATTTTTTTTAACACTTTGTGACACAAAAGGTTTTCTGGCCCCTGGAGACCCGATGATCTAAGGGTACGCTCCCAAACATGAAAACAAAAAGGCTTGCACATTAAAGGGGTTGTTTTGCTTCAAGGGTTTGGGTTTTTTTTGTTAAAGATCTTAAAAAAACAAAAGTCACTTTTCAATTTTAAGGTGTTCCCTTAAAAGTGCAAAAAATTATTCCCCGATAAAACCCCCCCCATTGTATGGGCTGCATCAGCCTCCTGGTTTGTTTAGTTTCCCGCCTGTTCCCGTCTTTTTTATTATAGGCTGCCACTGGTTGCCTATAGCTAAAAGACCTGGCTTCTACTGCAAACCCTTTGTTTGAAACCAGAAAACAAACCCCTGGATTTCCAAAATTTAAAAAGAAAAACCCGGACTGAGGTAAGATGGAAACAATGTAGTGAGAAAAAACCCCCTTTTAAATTTGGGTTTGCCAGTTGTCCTTTTGAGCACATTTGGTAGCCCACTAAGTACTGCTTAAGAGAACAACCCAAAAGAAACCCGTCCCTTAGGGAAAAGGGCCTCTATTTATTCGCCCTCCCGGGGGGTAGCTTACCGGGGGTTTTGCCAAACGGGGTGCAGCGCTACCGGGCCCTGCAGCTGAGGGGGCCCAAATGCCCTCCCGCCCATAAGAAAAAAAACCGCTTTTTAAATGGTGGGTTTGGGTTTTTGGGGGGCCCCCCTTTCAAAAATTTTTCCTTCCAAGGCCCAAAAGCTTGAAGGGTTTCGCCTTTTGTCGCCATAAATTTAACCCCTTTCCAAATCTTGATTTGAAAAAACTGACTTTTCCCTTTCTGCCTGATATTTTCCAAACGTTGACGTTGCCATTTTTTCCCGAAATAATTTTTTGTTTTTACTGAAAAATTTTCAGTGGGTTTTTTTAGTTTTTCGGTGATCACTTTTAAGCCCTGGAATAAACCCGTTTGGCCCGCCATCTTATTTTGAGGAGAGCTTAGTAAAAAGGGCCCCAAAATTTGTTTTTATATATTTCCTTTTTATACCACTTTTTGCAAGTTTCAGTAAATTTAATTTTACAAAAAAAAAAAAAAAAATTGACTTTTGTAATCAGTTAGTAGATTTTTCAGATGTTTCGGAATTGTAGACTTACAGCAAATAGTTTGGAGTAAACTCGGTAGCACTATGTAAACCAAAGTGAGCAAACATCATAATGCAAATCACCGGAAATTTTAAAGAAAACAAAGTTTTTTGGTGTTTTTTTGGAAATGTATTCTTCTCTCAGTTATTCAGTTTTTCCAAGCTTTCTACTTCGACTCATGAGAAATTGTTGTCTTTGAAATGATTTTACTTACTTTGTGCTCCAGTTAAGCCTTGAGCTAAATATGCTGACATACTGTAAGTGTGGTTGAAATGTCATTGAGTTAAGCCCAGGTTGCAGATGGGGTTTGTTTGGATTACTAAAGCCTATTAAACTAATATAATCACAGCATAATAATATACAAAACCCTTATAAATGTATCTACAACTCCCTCTTGGATGACCACTATCATTGCACTTTGTTACTGTGTATTATTTCTGAGCTGAAGAAAGCCCTATCAAACATTGTCAGAAAGATCCTATATTGTCGCTTCTTTTGTTAAAATGTGTATTTCTATCCCAGTCATTTATGACATGAAATGTCCCTCCAAAATCAATAGTTGTTCCATAGTATGCAATGACTGTAACCAAAGAATTCCTATTCCTTTTCTGAATAATTTTCCTGTTCAGAAAAGGCAGATAGTCTATATCATAGATTGGACCTCATTTTACACTTTAGCTTGTTAAATATAGTTTGTATTCTATTACATTTAGCTTTGTATTTTGTCTGATCTACTTTTTTATGTATATATCACATGACAATGATAGTAATTTTTGATTAGAGGCAAATGTTTTTAGAGCTCTTGTACATGTGCAAACTGTCCAGCTTTGGCTAAAGAGATTCATGCTTAAGACATGTAAGTGATCCATTTGTATTGTGTTTATGTGGTGGTCCTATGGAATGTGAATAAAGCTATTTACTATGGGACGCTGGATTCAGCATTTGATCCTATTTCCCCGTTCATTTACGTTAGTCCATTAAAAGGGTTGTCTCACTACAAAGATTAACTTTCAACATATAGGGAACTCTAAATGAAGACTTTTTAAAAAATATATTACTTTGCTCATTTTTCTTTGTTGAGAAGATAAAAATAATTTTTATCAGCTCTGAGTGCACTCAGGTTTCTCAATGTTACCAACTTGCTCTGACCTGTCCTGCCCTGACATCACACAGGTCATACACAGAACACCCTTGAGAGCTTGACTGTTATCTGATCTTAAAAAGCAAAGGAGACTAATTACTGCTGTTTACTTTAGCTCTGACGCTTCCCTGGACCTGAAAACAGGAGGTTTTTATCTAATCTCAGAGTAATTAGCAGACCTTTGAATATGGGAGCTGAAATGCTAATTACCCACAACCTGAGCAGGAAGAGACAGGATGCATGAATGAAAGCTGCTCTGTGAAACAGCATGGTGAGACAACCCTGTTAAACACGTCACACAAATAACGTCTAATTAATTATATGTTCTCCGTCTGCTATTAAAAGTAGTGGTGCACTATGTCAGGCGAGACACCGGTATTTAGACGTCTGCCATAAAACATATTGTTTATACTGACATTTTCATTGTTGTTAAAGTTCAAAAATATAATAAAAAGCAGTTAAGATTATGCCCTAATATACAACATACTCTTCTTCTATACTGTATTCAGAGTGCAAAATAGATTACTGTATTCCTATTAGTAGTTAATTTGGCTAATAAAAAAGCAATACAAGTATTCTCATAGCTAAATTCTAAAGTTCAGAAATTCAAGTTTACACAAAGTGCTATCTGCTGCCATCAAAACATTCTCCAATGCTGTAGCAAATTCAGTCATTTATCATTTGTGCATAATTGGTGCCAAAAAGGGAATGCAAAATCTCAAATATTATTCCGTTTGCATGGCAACATGACCATATTAAACATCTAATAAATCAACACCGTATCCAATATCTATTGCTCACTAGACTTGCTTGTGTAAGAAAGGTCGCAATAATGCAAGAAGCATTATCCTCCAGTTTTTGCATCTTCACCACTGTAAATACAGTAACAGCTTATCATTGGTGTAAATGCTTGGAAATTAAAACCTGGAATGTAAATGTGAAAATGAACCCCAAGATATGATAGGAAATAAACACAATATTAAATGTTGTTTAATGTAAAATTTTAAACTCACTCAAGTTATCACCATTAAAGTTACCCAATGCACATTAAAACTCCCAAACATTCCAGCCCTCCATTGCAGTCTTTCCAGATTCCCAGTCTGGAAGTGATTAAGCACATGCTGACTAGCCTGGCGAGCAACGTTTGGGTGGATTCCACTTGTTATGTTTTAGCTATTTTAATATGAGAAAATGTGCACAGAAATGTCAGTAAGGAAAGCAGCAGAATAATTATACTACACACACACACACACCACAAACCACCACACCCCACAACACAACACAAAAATAAAAAAAGTAGATAGATAGATAGAGAAAGAGAGAGAGTGTCAAAAGTGAGTACACACCTCAAATATTGTATTATATCTTACAACACTGCAGCTATGACACTTTGATACAATGTAGAGTATTCAGGTACAGTTGTTAACAGGTAAATTTTTTATGCCTAAATATAATAAAAACCACACCCATCAAGGGAAAAACACTGGAAACAAAAGTGAGTACCACCAAATGAAAATGGAAAATTTGTCCCCAAAAGTGGCCCCCCAATATTTTCCACCCCGCTTAAACTTCTTGGGCATAGGTTTCTCTAAAGCTTCACAAAGGCATCTTTATGTAGAGCAACAATTCTTTTTTTCAGATCCTCAGACAGTTCTTTGCCATGCTGAACTTTCAGTGACCAGTATAAGAGAATGTGAGACCAATAAAGTACAATTTTACAACCCTGCTTCCCATTCACACCTGAGACCTATCACACTAACGAGTCAAATGACACTGTGGAGTGCACTCACTTTTGTTGCCAGCGATTTAGACATTGATGGTTGTGTGTTATTTTGAGGACACTTCATATTTGCTCTGTTATACAAGCTGTATACTGGCTACTTTACATTGTATCAAAGTGTTGTCCCATGAAAAGATATAATACAATATTTACAAAAAATGTGAGGGGTGCACTCACCGATGTGAGATATTGTATCACACACAATATACAGCTGAACCATGAGTTTACATAAACTACATAAAAAGACACACATGCATGTTGTTTTCACTATCTGACATGAAATTAGAAAAAACCTTATCTGTTTTAGGTCAATTAGGATTAACACAATTATTTATATCTGCCAAAAGGCATTTTATTGCTTTCTGCAAAGTCAAAAGTTTACAAACATTTCATTAGTATTTGGTAGCGTTGCCCTTAAACTGTATGACTTGGATCAAACATCCTTCCACTAGCTTCTCACAATAGTTGGTAGGAATTTTGACCCATTCCTCCTGACAGAACTGATATAACTAAGCCATATCTGTAGGTCGTCTTGCTCACACCTGCCTTTTCAGCTTTGCCCATAAATTTTCAATAGGATTGAGATGGGGTTTTGTGATGGTTAAGCCACTTTGTAACCGGCTTTGCAGTATGCTTCGGATCATTGTCCATGTGGAAGACCCATTTCTGTCCAAGTTTTTAATTTCTGACTGATGTCTTGAGATGTTGCTTCAGTATTGCCACATAAGCTTCTTTCCTCATGATGCATTCTATTTTGTGAAGTGCACTAGTCCCTCCTGCAGCAAAACAACCCCACAAGATGCTGCCACCCCCGTGTTTTACGGTTGGGATGGTGTTCTTTGATTTCCAAGCTTATCCCTTTTTCCTCCAAATGTAACAATGGTCATTATGGCCAAACAGTTCAATTTTAGTTTTGTCAGACCACAAGATGTCTCAAAAAAATGTAGGTCTTTGTTCCTGTGTGCATTTGCAAACATTAATCTAGCTTTTATGTTTCTTTTGGAGTTATGGCTTCTTCCTGGCAGAGTGGCCTTTCAGCCTATGTTGATACAGTACTCGTTTCACTGTGGACAATGACACAATCTTACCAGCTTCGGCCAGCATCTTCACAAGGTCTTTTGCTTTTGGTCTTGGGTTGATATGCACATGTTGGACCAAAGCAAGTTCATCTCTGAGACATAGAACCCGTCTCCTTTCTGAACAGTATTCCTGTCTTGTTTGTACTTGGGTATAATTGTTTGTACAGATGAATGGGGCACATTCAGGTATCTGAAAATTGCACACAAGAATGAACCAGACTTGAGAATGTCCACAAATCTATTCCTGATATCTTGACTGGTTTCTTTAGACATTCCATAATGTTACACACAGAAGCAGTGTGTTTCGTGTGTGCATTAAAATACATCCACAGGTGTGTCTCTAACTCAGATGTTGCCAATAAATCTGAAGCTTCCAAAGGCATGACATTATCATATGGGCTGTCCCAAATTGTTTAAAGGCATAGTAATCCTAGTGGATGGAAACTTCTGACTTTGCAGAAAGTAATAAAAATGCCTTAAAAACTTCCCTCTCTCATTATTCTGGCATTCGACAAATATAAATAATTTTGGTAATCCTAATTGACCTAAAATGGGTGCTATACACCCATGTATATATGTTTTCCGGGTGTGACTGGTGCACAGTGTCTCTCACAAAGAGCGCTGAATCAGCAGATCCTCATACATAGCCTGTTGCACCTTACAATCCAAGCTACTGCTAAAAGGGTTCCTTATTTTAGGGGGCTCTCCAGGATTCCATAGTTTTCATTCTGTTTTTATTTTTTGGGGTTTATTTTTGCAAAAAGAGGTTACTGTAAAGTCTATAGTGAATTATAAAATGCACTTCATATAAAATGTTTTGATTTGTGTCTTTTTTCACATTTTGGTTTCTTTCTTCTTCAAGTGTTTTACCAATAGGATTTTCTATTGAACTTGAGCGCCAGGAAAAATGGATGTACAAAATAATAGTCAATTAAAAAACACCACTAAAAATAACTTAAAAATGCATTTTATTTTTGAAAAAAAAATAGTTGGCGCTTTCATGCCTTTTTAAACACCAGAAAATAACTGTGTATGAAGGAGGTCTGAAGCTGAAACAACCAAATCATGTTTACACATAATTAGAACAAGGTTGGGCCAAGCCAACATCAGCCAACCATTTGGAAAATGAGTCAACTTTCACAGCTGTGAATTTGGTCATTCATTCTCACTCATCTGAACAAACCACTTGTAGCTTTAAGTTTAACATCTTTTCAATAATTTATAAGAAAGTTAACACATAAATTGATATATTAAACCATTTAAGGCTTGTTTACAACTCAGCAAATCATAGACTAAAGCAAGCCGCCGTAGCAAGTACTAATTATCCTTGTTTTATTGAAGTGGCTCCCTATATTACACAACATGTACACATTTCTACTTTAACTAAAATGATTTACAAATATATAATAGTGTCCTTTAATACATAGCAACTTCAAATTTGAGTTTCATGATAGTAACACTTTCCCTACTACATTGCACCCATCTCATCTCAATGTAAGGTGGACAGCAGAATGGTGGCTATTTTAGAACTAAGGGGGACATGTATTGAAACTGTCTAGGTCTAAGGGTGCGTTCACACGGCAATGGACAAATACCGGTCGGTTTATCCGACCGATATTTGTCCGGTTTGTGTGCAGTGCACACAGCCACGGGGGGGGAGACGGTTTTTCTCCGCGATGATCTTTCATACATGAGGCCCTAAGTATTTGCTGAAGAGGGTGCAACTATATTCAGTTTACCAGAACATTACATAGGCAAAATAAAAAACACACAGCTCACCATGATGGGCACCAAAGATCCAAACAACAGTCCAACATGTGTTGTTATACGCGTAACATTTGTCCATCTCAAACATGACATATGTATGCAACCCCACAGAGGTCCAGCATGAGATCATAATCATCAGTTCATGTCTCTGTTTCATGTTCAAGATCAATTAACACTCAATGGGTCAGGTGTATGAAACAGGCCGCACCAGTTTTCTAGCGTGCTGTTCAACACCCTTTACACTTTTGTCTGCGCCGATTTGTAGGGGTTGTGTCATGCCACGTTCAGAAGATTAGACACATTTATTGCTCAACAGAATGTCACAAAAATAGTGCACTAATCCATACAATTTTCAAATTGCATGGCAAGGCTGTGAAAAAATGCACATACACATGTCTCACAGCGGGACACTTTCATACATATTGATGAATGCTACACTAATCTAACGAGACGTACGACTGTCTAGTCTGAGGACATTTTAATACATCAGGCCCAATATGTTAGAGGCTAATGTATCTAGAGTAGAATGCTTCAGCCATGTTGCCTTCTCTAACATGAAGCCTTAATTGATGTTTAATGTAAAATAAATTAAACTGATATGATGAACTTATGCAGGCCGTTTATCTACTTGCATGTACCTGAACATAACAGATTAGGCCTGGTTCACATCTGCACTATGTTTTAACTACAGGCACCATGGCAGAACCCCAACAAGCCCATTGTAATTAATAGGGTCATTCGACGCTGCGGGTGTCTGTACAGAACGGATCCTGTGGGGTCAGTTTTTCACCTCTGTGCTGGAGGTTCCGAATGGAAGCTCCAGCGCAGATGTGAACCTAGCCTTAGTAATAGCTTTTTGTTCTAAAAACCAGACAAATTTAAAATTTGGGTTATCATTTTATGTACACTATGCTTGGAAAACCTCACACTGGTGTGATAATCTGGGATAATCAGAAGTTGTCATTACTTTAGTGCTTTTTACGTAATAAGTCATTTATCTGGTAAGTACAGACAATGTCAGCATTTACTTTAGCAAAAAAGGGAAGTGGAGTTCACATGTAGTGGTAATGTGCCGCACTGTGTTACTGCACAACAAATTTGGTCACATTTTGCAGTGTGGCTACTAGCTACACATTTTTTTTCTGTTACAGGTGAAACATGCTGAAATATGTTTTAATTGTAAAAATGTGTTGTCACTAGACATATAATAAAACCGCAGCAAAATTCCCCATGTGTGAATGCACCTTAAATCCTTTGATGACTATGAACCTCTGGATGAAGAATTATCAAATCTTTTGCTCTCTTTAGTCAACTCGGCTCTACTGTAAGGCAACACATTTTTGCTATATAGGCAGTTAAAAACATCCAAATTATATAAAACTTGTACTTAAAGGCGTATTCACATTTCTTTGATTAGCTTTAATATGTAGAAAAAGGTAAATAAAGACTATTACCAGATACATTGCTGTTCTGATTTTGCTTCTCATCAGAGTCAGGAGTCAACCTTATCTCCTGCTTTTGTTCACAAGCTTCACTAGTTACTGTCCACCTCTTTCTGCTCTTACAGGCTCTAGCTGTGGCCAGGATGGTGAAGTCACTCCCTGCTGTGTTTCTTATCTTAAAAGATGGTAGCCTGTTTACATTGCTCACTGACATGCTTTAACCCTTTAGAGCTCAGTAGCCTTGTGCACTACACTTTACAAACCTCCTGCACTCATGTTACTGTAACAGGCTTAGCTAGGGATAGCAGAGCTGATATTCCAATCACTGCTATAGACCCAACCACAGCCTGACCAGGAAGTGTGAGTCTGAAGCTGGCTATTGCTTTGTAAACCAGCATGTCCCATAAGAACAGAGGGTACTGTTGGTCATGAGTCAGGGCTTAACTTGCGTTGACTGCAGCAACTTGCAAATGTGCCACCAGACTCTGTTCCTTCAACCAGGGCTGAAATATTGCACACAAATCTGGACTTACAACATTTCCATTTGCAGTATCTCACTTGACTGTTTCATGAAAAGTTACTATATATGTTAATTTATATATTTTTTTTATAACAGATGATGTGTGTCATGGATTTACTGAAGCCTTATATGGTACAAAAATCCTCCCATTGAGCACCCCTCAAACTCACATAACCAAGGTGTGCAGTACCAATATTACTTCCGTGAGGGACAGAAAGTGTGCCTGTTCCAAATTGCATACAAATTCAGCTTAAAGGGGTTATCTGAGAGTTTAAAGACTTCATAGAACATAGAAACAGCATTTATATGGAAACGTAAAGATATTCCACTACTTTCATGTGTTTCTTTTCTCTTATTTTGCCTCATTATTCATTTATCATAAGATTCACTTTTTGCAGTAAAACTTTCTGCTTGTGGGAGTGTCAGTAGTTCTCTTTCCTAGAAGTCCCAGAATTCATTGCAAAGTAGGACTTCCCTCCACAGCTATCACTGATAGATATTGTGCTGACATAAGTGTGTAATCCCCCGGCTCTGTACTTGCTGTTATGATAATGTTGAGAGCTAGGACTCATGACCTACTGTGTAACCTGTGCAGAGCTGCAGTCACGTATTCATGACTGTAGTACACAACCCCACTGCTCAGAACTGCTGTCCTCTGCTCCCATTACCATGTTCTGCCAGCAGGATTCAATGATAAAGAAACATTTCCTTCTCTCCTGTAATTACTCTAATGTAATCACTTCTATACACTTTCAAAACTACAGACTAGAAAGTGTGAATGTAGCCAGACCATTCTCTGCTCAGGTCACTACAGGGAAGTGTTCCTAAGCTGAGCCTGGCTTCAAAGCACATCCACTGACTGATGACAAAACATTCACTGAGGCTATGTGATCAATAAACATCAGGTGGTTTCCAGGAGGTGGGGAGAGGGAAGGACAGGGCTCTTTGCCTGGTTCTGCACAACAAGACAGGTAAATATTTTTAAATAAGTATGAATTACAAAAGTTTAATATAATACAGTTGTGAGCCCAATAACAAAAAAGATAGTCCCAGAGAACCCCTTTAAGAAAAAACTTACAAAACCATCTTGTTCCTGACCTAGGGACTGCCTGTATCTATGAGATCTCATACAACTAACATAACTTATATAATGTCATGGGACATTGTACTTAAATTAGTGGTATCCATAAATTATTGGCAAAGTGGATAGTAAGAATCTGATTTCAGGACAATGTTAACCTTGTCTGAAGAGACTGCATTAAGGCAACTCATCATGCCTAATGTTTTCCTTGACAGTTACCTTTAATTGACTGTCAGTACATGTAGAATGTGACATCTATTATACCCATTTTCTATTTTCTCCATCTGCTATTGTAAGGCCAATAACTCCTATGCAAATTAAAAACATAGGCTGAAATAACTGACTTCAGTGGGACCGGGCAACTATCTAATCTGTATGGGGACCTCCTGACCTGACCTGACAAATGATGTCAAACAACGAAGGATCCGGTATGCAGAATTTCAACACCTGATCCTTTGTTATTCCCTGGGGAAAAGTTACTCCACATTTAAAACACATGCCATGTGTGCATGTCTATGGAAGGACTTGCTGTCAGTTGACAAATAATAAAGTTATATAAGCACCTCTAGACTTTGTTCACATGTAGTTTTTCTAACTTTACTTGGTGCATGCAGCTCCCAACCATAGGCTGCATGTATTAAAATGCCTCATGTACCCAGCATATACCAGAAGAATGTCTTTTTGGCTATATCTAGCTTTTCTTTTTTTTTGTTTTTTAGTGCATTGAAAAGTGTAGTCTAGTGCACCATTCCCAAGGGAAGGAAGAAAAAGATGGACCCGGCGCACGTGTAATGGAAACAGAAAAAAGCCCAGGCTATAGGCTTTTCCTTAGAAGAGTTTTTTTTATTCTTAAAAATGACTCGGTGTTACCGAGACAAAATTAAAAAACATAAACATAAAAAGTACTTGACGCGTTTCGCGCGTACAGCCGCGCTTCATCAGAAGTAAAAATATTCAAGGAACACTGAGTATATATAATGTTATCAATACATATCATTGGTTGTTTGTTTTACAGGTAAATGACGTGAACAGGAACAGGTGTGAAGAAAGAAGAGACGTAATTGGACAGGGGAAGTGTCAATCTGATGTGAAGACGAATGAAGGAAGAGGCGGGATGACCCGGGGTTAGACTAGAACCCCGAGGCACATGTCTATCTTGATGTGTGTGCAAGACAACAATAAAAACAAAAACAAAAAGTTGTGAACCATTCGATACAGTGGCAATAAGAGATCCTATTACTGGCATACATTGTATCCTTCTATTAGGTATCTGTTTTTAGTCATGTGACTTGGACAGATAAAACACACGAATTTAATGTTTTACCTTTACAATCCACACAGCTGAACACTGGATTGCTAAACCAGAACAATTTATGATAAAATCATATGCGTTTCTTTCTTTCATTCTCGGCAATGTGGCCTACAAACAGTATGTTGACAGGATACATTTCAAAAGTATCAGTGATCAGACCCTTCATAGCATGACACCAATGATCACTCAAACTCAAATATAGTAAGAATAACATATCTCACTAGCTTCTTGTTAATGGTTTCTAAATAGTGAACAATTCTACTCAAGACAAAGTAAAATCTGAAAAAGGTGACAAACATGATAGATTTAACATTTGATGGGTATATGACCAATGTCAAATCAAAAATGGAGCTGCACTTTCTACAGTGTGCTAAATTGAAAGAACTTTTACAGAATCAGTATTCAGCAGTGCAATCTGAGACTATAAACTGCATAGTATAATCATATATAAATACATTAGGCAAGTCTAATTTGAAGATTTGCAACCACAGAAATTTTAACTAGCGCCACAAAATATGGAGACAAGTGCTGAAAATGCATATATGGTTGTAGCCTATAAAGTAGGTGGCCAATAAATACATTCCAGAGGAAGACTGGCACAATGTGGATTGTAGATAACCAGGGTGAGATAACATGAGATGTAAAAACTGCTCGATGTTTGACATAAAGTAAATCAGGTGCTACATACCATTTGCAGTATACAAGCTTTTAACATGTGGCCTATGATATTTTATTGGAAAACATCTGGATAACTGCATAAAGAATGGCAAAAAGGTAGAAAGCGCCAGGTTATTTTTACATTATTGGCTGATGTTGAGTCTGTGGTGAAAACTTGCTAATAAATATTAATCGAATACAAACATTTAGTTGGAAGACGACAACAGTGAATATATTTGTTGTAATTTAAATACTTTCAGGTTGATTGCACAAAAATTTATTATTTTCCCTACTGAGTTTAAATCAATGTACACTGAATGTGTCAGTTTGATGCTATGTATTCATTGGCCCAGCTCATAGAAAGAGGAGAAAAAGTTTGACTTCTGACCACCAAACTTTTTATGAAAAATGATCACTATATGACATGGGTCATTTATGGCACACATAGTTAATATCACAAAACGGTTACCAACTGCTATAACCACTACAGTATTTCCTTATTAGTGATCAGATTACATTGGTACCTTGGCACTCAACATTAATTTGTTGCAGAAGGCAGGTTCAGTGCCAAAAAAAGTTGAATACCAAATTAATTTTTCCTATATGGTATAATGCAAATTAAATGAATCTATTCCAAACCCTCTTAAAATTCACATTTTATAGATCATTACATATATTAATGGGGCTATATTTAATGAAATAAACATGAACAATATATAGTCATCACTGACATTACTTGTCTTTTATAGAGGAGCTTCACTACATCATTCGTGAACTGAATGTACAAAGTCTACAAGTGGCCTTCAATACTCCAAAAGTTACTGAGCAGCTCATGAAACAAGATTGAGTGGTTCCTCACTGTCACTGCAAGAGCTGCGCCCAGACTGACATGACTGGAGTGGACAAGGGCTTCCAGGAATACAACTCCTACAAGTTCCAGCAAGTTCATTGAATGCCAAGCAAATGTTGAATACCAAGATTAATTTTTCTTCTATGAATGCATTGAGTACCAAATTTGATAAGTTTCAAAGCAGTTGAATAGCAATGTTTAACTGTATTTTATATTATTGTGGGCAGTTATAGGTATCAATACAATATTTCCTTCTTGACACCCCTTGACATCATTTTCATGACCTAGTGCCCAAGAGAGAGCTACATATTTAAGATGTGAAATAAAGATTGAAGTTGTCTTTACTGGACAACTTTTTCAACTTACCGAAAGCTTTGTTCTGACTCATAGTACTAAGTTTTTAAACCCCAGAAAGAGGCTGCTGTTAATTAAAAGTAGGTGAAATCTGCCCAAATATTCCTATTGTGTCATTTGATATTTAGGTAGATTAAGTTATTAGTAAGTATTAATAAATAGTTTGTAAATATAAATTTTCCGTAGGCTATGGCAAACCCCCCTGGTATTATAAATTTGTATTCTGTTGGCTTCAATTAAGTTTTTGTGAAGACTCATCTCCATAATACATTATGCCTATGGTTTTCAATGTGAAAACAGCAATTTAAGAGGTTCACCACTCACAATATCAGCAGGTTTCAGTGGAAAGCTTGCTAACTGGATATTACAAAATGTTTCCAATGTAATCAGAAGAGTATTAGGAAATTAAAAAGTCATAGAAATTTTCCTCAGTTCCCAGTGGTTGAGATGTAAACTGTGACTTAGGCTAAATAAAGAAACTCAGAGGTGAGAAAAAATTATACCTACAGCAAGCAAACATCTAGTTAAAACGGATTGCAAATTAAATAATAAACATTTTCACATTCATCATTATTAAAAATTCTGTACCATATTTGTCTTAGCTGCTACCTTAGTGATTCATAGTGCATGACTTATCTCTATGGGATACGTCCAGTGACAAGAGCTCGTTAGTCCTGGTCTCACATGCTCAGACATCACCTATCAGGCAGCTACTGTCAGTCTATCCCCTGCCTAGTAATCACAGATACTCACTGCTGAGCGAGTGTTCAATCCTAGGTGCTATCATTCTACTCCCGTCCTCTGTACTCCTTAGTAATCAGTCAAACAGTGCAAATAAATAAAAAGAAAAAAGAAACCTCGATCAGGTGTGTGCACTGATCAAAAAATAAAAATCCACATGTTTGGTTCCTGCACGGATTTTAACCTAGAGCCCCAATGTTGAAAGACAGAAGTGCTAACCACTCAGCTACATTGTAGTTACATTTTCTCTACTCTACACTTTTCAGCAGCAAATACCCTTCAGATGAGTATGTGGTTTGGTCTTACCTAGTGTTGATCGAACTGTTTGTGAAAAGTTAAGTTTGGGTCGAACTTCTTGATTTTTTAAAATGAAAAACGGAACCGAGCTTTTTACAGTTCGTTCACACTCGACATGCTAATTTTAGTTTAATTTTTAGCTGCTTTCTGCACTTTTGGCGGTCATCCAATCAGTGCAGAGCACAGAGTAATGTAAAAAATTTCATCACTGAGGTGTAGGGCTCTCACTGGATGCTAAAATCATATGACCATGTTATTATTATTATTATTATAATTTATTTTGGAGCGCCCTTAATTCCAGGGCGCTGTACATTTCAGGGGGGGTACATAAATAACATTGGCCCAACAATTACAAAGTGACAATAAGTGACTAACAACTGGTACAGAGGGAGAGAGGTCCCTACCGCGAGGGCTTACAATCTACAGGGGAAGGGGTGAAGAGACAGAAGGTGGGGGGCAGACATGTTTGTGGGGCGGAGCAGTGCAACCACGGTTAATGTTGGTTATAGGCAATCCTGAAGAGGTAGGTTTTCAGGGTTTCGTTTGAAGCCGATGAGAGAGGCGGAGAGTCTGAGGTGTTGGGGCAGTGAGTTCAAAAGTGTGGGGAAGCACGGGAGAAGTCTTGGAGACGGTTATGTGAGGAGGTGATAAGAGGAGAGCAGAGGAGAAGGTCCTGTGAGGAGCAAAGGTTGCGTGAGGGGAGGTATTTAGAGATTAAGGCAGAGATATATGAAGGGGAAAGGTCATGGGAGCCTTGTATTGGTCAAAGTTTGCTAGCTTGAACTGGATTCGCTGGCAATGGTTACCAGTGAAGGGATCGGCAGAGGGGAGAGGCAGGGGAGTAGGGGGAGAGAGGTGAATCAGACGGGCAGCAGAGTTAAGGATGGTTGGAGGGGGCGAGGGTGCTAGTGGGAGGCCACAGAGGGGATGTTGCAGTAGTCGAGGGGAGATAACGAGGGCATGGACAAGCCCTTTTTGTGCTTCCAGAGTTTAAAAAATGAGCGGATTCGGGAAAATATTTTTAGGTGGCGGTGACAGGCAGAGGTGAGGGGATGGATGTGCGGTTTGAAGGACAGATTGGAGTCAAAGATTAAACCCAAGGCAGCGGACCTGTGGTGCTGGTGAGAGAGTGTAGCCATTAACAAATGATAGAGAGATCGGGTGGAGAGTGGATTGGGGATGGTGGGAAGATAATGAATTCAGTTTTCTCCACGTTTAATTTTAGGAAACGGGAGGAGAAGAAGGAGGTAAATAGAGGACAGACAGTCAGGGATTTCCCGGGAGAGAAAGAGGGGGACATCTGGGCCCCGGGGATTTTAGAGTTGGGGTCCCTCAGCATATAGGTGGTATTGAAAGCCGTGTGAAGCTATGAGCGACCCAGACCAAGAGTGTAGATAGAAAAGAGTAGTGGGCCAGGACAGACCCTGGGGGACACCAACAGAGAGAGGCCGGAGGGAGGAGGTTTGGGGCGAGAGTGAGAAACCGCTGAAACGTCCGATCAGTGAGGTAGGGGGATATCCAGGAAAGCCCAAATCCGTGATGCGAGGGAGGAGAGGATGTGTAGGAGAAGTGAATGGTCGACAGTGTCAAAGGCAGAGGACAGGTCTAGGAGGAGAAGCACAGAGTATTGGCGTGAGGCTTTGGGAGTTGCTAGTTCGTTGGTGACTTTGGTTTTGGGCGGTTTCAGTAGAGTGGTGGGGAAAGGAAGCCCCATTGGAGCGGGTCAAGGAGAGGGGTTGTGGTGGAGAGAGGGAGGAAAGTTGAAGATGGACGTGCTGCTCAAGGAGTTTAGAGGCGAATGGAAGCAGTGAGATGGGGCGATAGTTGGACAGTGAGGAGGGGTCAAGAGATGGTTTCTTTAGGATGGGGGTGATGGTCACATGTTTAAATGAGGAAGGGAAGATGCCAGAGGTTAATGATAGATTGAAGAGATGGGTGAGGGCTGGGATGATAACAGCACTAAGGTCAGGGATGAGGTGAGATGGCAGTGGGTCAAGATTACAGGTGGTGAGGTTCGAAGGTTATATATATTTCACTGTATTGCATTCTGAACGCCATTTTCAGCTCACTCTCTGTACTGTACAGACTACTCTCAGTCTGCTTGCTTGCTTGCATGCAGGCACAAGATTTGCTTATTAGCTGCTATTTAGATAAGTGAGGGGCGTGTAAAACAAGCTTAGTTAATCATAGACGTCAATAGTTAGGGAGTTTGGTGTTGCTGGCTGCATCTTTCCCATACCCAGAAGCTGTTATTTAGCGGCATTTGCAGGCTCACATAACGTCTAACTCTCCTAAAGATCATACAATCACACTCAGTGCTCAAAAGTTCGTTTTTGCAGTTTTGGGGATGCAGTTACTGCATAACATACAGTTACCAAATATCCTATAAAAAGAAATCTATTTTAAATAGTGGTTGCTTGTAGAAAGTGGTTGCTTGTAGTTTTTTTTTCAATTTTTTTTCTGTCACTTTTAGGCCATGTTCACACGGCTTAAAATGGGCCGTATTTCGGTCCGTAATTACGCGCCGAAGTGCGAAAATTACGGGCTGAAAACGGCCCATTCATTACGTTAATCCACAGTTCTCATAGAGAGAACTATGGATTACGTCTCCTCTCCCTGCTCGGCGATACGCCGAGGGGGGAGATAATTCACATGTCACTTTCTAGCGGCGTGTATACTCCGCTAGCAATGATGGTCTATGGGCCGGCGAGGTGCCGCCCCCCCCCCCCCCCCGCTCCCGCCCACGCTACCGCCCTGCCTCCAGCCACACGGTGTAACTGCGGGGCGTAATTACGCCCCGCAATTAACCCGTGTGAACATAGCCTTAGAGACAAATTTTCTTCACTATGTTGTTCAACGTATCCATTTTACTGTTATGGTTGATAATTACAGCTTCTCTTCACCTATATAGGTATAAACAATAACCCGAACATCTTCTTCCATTGACTTTAATTGGGTTCGCGTTAGAAGCTTGAATCAAACATCGAACAAACTTCTAAAATTTCGCAGTTCTAATCGAACTTGAACTTTTTAGGGTTCGCTTATCACTAGCCTTACTCACAATGAGTAAGATTCAATGAGTCGGATGTGACTAGAAGAATGCTACATTCAATAGATGGCACAGAATCCTAGCTTTTCTCTTAAGCTTGTTTGATTACATCTCAGGACCAAGACAGATTTATATATATTGTAAAAGTACACATATAAGGTTCTTACTGATTGACGGAAAGCAGAGATTTTCAATATTGCAAGCAATTGATGGAGAAAGTATAATGAAAATTTGTATGACTTTTTATAGTACAAAAAATAAACTATTAGGTTCTATTCCCAATTATGATGGAGGTTGATCGTATTATGGCTCAATACAAATATGAAGTTGTACAAAATGACCATACATTAATTATAGAAATCTGTGGGTCCATTCTGTGCCTGTTGCATAGTGGATTTTTTCTCATGGATTCATTGCTTCTAGGTGAGGATATCTCCATAATATAGTGAAGTATTGAGGCACATGTAATTCCTATGGAACCATAGGTGTAACGGTTTGGTGGATTCGCTGGACCACCGCAAGCGTGAAGTTAAGCCAAGCAGGGAGCGGATCTAACTACCCCTACCCACCAAGCCCGCCAAAAAGCGGGATAAACTTGCGCGGGTGAGGCACCAGGTCGCTACCCCTGACACTTGCTTGTATGGGGGCCCGAGGTAATGCGTGTACAAAATCAAAACAAGAGAGTAGGGGGGCGGGAGAAGGCGGGACAGGGCAGGGTTCGGGGTCAGAGACGGCAGAGGTCGGACAGGGGAAAACGGGCAAGGTCGGAAACGTAGCGGAACGACTGGAAATGGATTTAAAAAGGAACCCCAAACCTCTCAAATCAAAAACCACACCAACAATCGGGCAGAGAGGCAGGGGGCGTGTACTTTTTAGGACCACAGCCGGCAATTGAAAAATTTAAAGGCGCGCTGGCTCTTTAAATACAGACCTGTCGTCGCGCGCACGCCCTAAGCAGCGGATGCGCACGCGGCAGCTGGGACAGGAAAAAGCAGGAAGCACAGAAGCGTGGACGGGTAAGTGACCAGGCACCGACACACGCGCCAGCCCCCATGACAATAGCGACTCAGAAATGCTTTGCAAAAACCCTGCATATTACCGTACTGTCAGTAAAGGGCCGGATCCAAAGAGACAAGCCATGCTACTGCTGTTAATTTGTTTATTTTGCCGTATTTGAAGCATATTTTGCATTCTCATAAGTTATGAAACTGCATCACACATTTTATTAAGTGTGAAAAAAAATTCTCAAACACCCATAATATTACTTTGTAAGATAGTCCTTACTTTTGGCATCCAATAACTATACTTAATTTAAAAATTTCTCCGTGGGGTTATTTTAAACGGCATTTTTTTTAAAAGTTGGATTTTGACATGGATTTCGGATTTGAAAACCATCAAAATCCGACTGTGAAACCTTTCCCACAAACCTCAATAGAAAATCTGAGCTATAGTCTACATGGCTCGGAATTTCTGAGGTCAGATTTGAAAACTGAAAATTTAGCAAAAAACTTGGAACATTTTCAAAAAAATCCCCCTTTTTCACTAAAAAAACAGCAGTTTTTTTTAAACTATTCTTTTAAATGGGAGGGCCCGGGATCAAAACCCCTTAAAAGAATCCACAAAAAAAACTAAAACCGAGTGTAAAATACTGGTTGGAATTTAATTCAGAATCTGACCAGTATTTTTACTTTGCTGTTGAAATTGTACAGGACTGTAAACATTGAAAACAATCCATAATCTAAATGTTGGCTTCTTTTCTAACTCAGCCTATTATGATAAGAATATATTTTTCTGTTGTTGGCATCAAATCTAACATTCACGTCTGGCAAACATTAGTGAAAAAGACAAAGAGCATTTGATAATGTTAGATAGAACTGGCATGCTGTTCAAACATGGAGTGGTGTTTAGGTTACAGTTATAATTTAATACCTTGGAAATATACATGTTGTAAAATTTCTCACTTTATAACCTGCGCTGTTCTTTTAATACTTTGTTTCCCAATATGATCTCACATCATACACAACACATTGTTTGTCTGCACATATGATATTCATTAAAAGTATTGAAAGGCAAAATGAAATAATGAAAGATACATGCCAAATGCTTGAACAAATTGTTTTTTTATTTGTATATTATAATAATCTTCAATTTTGACCCCCCCTGAAAAACTTTTTTTGCGCAGTGTGTTTGTTTTTATTATTCCTGTCTTCTAAGGCCTCTTTCACACGGCTTATTCAAAAAGTATTTCAATGGATTGCCGTCGTAAATACGTTCTGAAATCAGTTGAAAATCAGTTGCAAATAACGTCACAAGTGTGGCCGTATTTGTAATGATTTCCCGACGGATTCCCCCCTACAAACATTGTGGGGGGGAACCGTCCGGAAATAATTGACATTAATTGTTTTTCCGTCCCGGTTGCTGTCGCCACCGCGGGGGGCAATCCCGGGAAAGGAACAGCTCGTGTGAAAGACGACCTTTTTTTCTATTGAAATCAATAGAAAATAGGGGGACTTGTTTTCTGACTGATTGCCACGGATTTGACGATCGCAATCCCGGGGAAATCCCCGGGAAAAAAAGCCGTGTGAACGAGGCCTAAGACTCGTAACGTTTTTATGTTTCCATCAACATAACTATTTGAGGTCTTGCTTTTTGCATGGGGAGTCCTACTTTTAAATGGCACTATTTAATGTACCCCATTCTGTATTGAGAAACCCAAAAAACATTATTTATGGGGTGAAATAGAAAAAAATGCACTTGCACCACTGCTTTTGAGGCTTCATTTTTAAGGAGTTAATGTGGTTGATGGACCTATGTAAGGGCTCATTTTTTGTGCAGATTAAGATGAAGTTTGTACTGATACCATCACCAAAGCCTTATCTCAATTGTGAAGCATGGTGGAAGGAAGATTATGGTTTGTGGTTTGTCTCAGGATCTGGACACCTTCCAATCATTAAGGAAACAATGAAGTCAAAGGGGAAAACAGGGTATTCTACAAATAAATTAAGGGCATTTAAACCAGGCATTATCTGAAGAGACATTGTGGATGCTACAAGACAATTATTCTCAACATTCTCAGAGGTAGCAGTCTCTAGTGGGCCCTGCAGCCCGAGGGGGCCCCCAAAAACCCTTCTACCCGATAAGGGAAAAACCAACTTTTTAAGGGGCACTGATGCGGGGGGCCCCCTTTCACTTTTTACTGGGCCCTGGGCTTTAAAATTTCGCCTCGGTGATCAGTTACGTGTCAATGCGCCAAACGAAAGTGTTTGGCGATTTTTCGTAAAACCACACTTTTTAATGCGCCTAACATGGGGGGCTTCGGTGCGTATAGAGGTTTGTGCAAACACTCGTAAAAAACAAACACAAAAAAATGCGGATCGAAAGCTAGGGGGCATTACTGCTCAAAAAGCAGAACTATTCCAAAGGGTCTGTCTGATCTCAGGGTCGAAGAGGGCTAATTTGCGAAAAAAAAAGCCCTTATTTCTCAAATTTGACCATAAATTTAAAAAAAGAATTTTTTTTTTATCAAATATATAAAATCAAATGTTTAAAATTTTAAAAAAAGATTATCATATAAAAAATTATAAAAATTTTAAATATCCCAGAAAATAAAATTTTAAACTCCATAAAATGCTTTAAATGTAATGAATCTAAAATAATTTTATATTTTTTAAAAAAACCACCGTGATGTTGTTAGATTTTAAAATTTTACTACATTAAATTGAAATTTAGTTTTTTGCTCTCACCCTTTATTCTACATACAGAAAAGGCCCAGCCCAGCCCCTGTGGTCTCCCAAGCAAGACAGTCCCATAGTTTTTTATTCACTGACATGCTTTTCCCTAATAAATTTTTTTTTAAAACCGGCCTATCTATACCTTTATCCCATGTTAGGGCATATATTCCCTCCCCAAAAAGGTTACCCCTTTTCAAGTTTAACGGGCCTAAAAAGGGGGTTTTTAGATGAAAGGGTAGAAAGGGAAACTTGATGGGGGAAAAATTTACGGGGGAAAAAAAGGGAAAACCTTTTGGTGGGGGGGAAGGGAAAGGGGGGTTTTGTGCTAAAAAGGGGTTGTTAATGTTTAATAATGTGCTTGATAAAGATATAAGAAGGGAAAAATTGGGGGGGTTTTTAGATTTTATAGTTTAACACAATCTAATAGTAAAACCAAAAAAAGGGTTTCAATGGGGAAATGAAAACCCAACTTTCATTAAAAACGTTTTAAAAATGTTTTTTTAAAATTGATTAAAAATGCCGGTATTTTTTTGGTTATAAAAAGGGGGGGGCTTTGCATTGACTTTTTAAACACCCTATTTTCAAGGGGGGAAGGAATGCAGTATGACATCTAAGCACCCTCAAAGTGGTTCTCAGCTATTACCAACAGCTACCACCTGCTCCATACTCCCTGCCCTGACATCTTGTCAGAAATGTAGATGAGATGTTGAGAAGGGATTAAAATCTACAAGGTAGCCATAAAACACAATTTGGGCAAAACTCTCCCCCATTAATTTGGCTGCCCAATCCTGGTGTTTTGGACTCTCCTGCAGTCTAGTGTGGTGGGTTCCCCCGCATACAGGTCAAAAAAAGGGAAAACGTGCTTTTTTAAAAAATTTCCTAAACCCGGGTTTCCCCAGGGGGAGGAAAGCGTGTCATAGGGTCTTTTCATTAAAAATCTTTTTTGGGTTTAACCTTTTTTACATTGATGGCCCTTTTTAAATCTCCACAGTTTAATTTTTGTATCTACATTTGAAAACCTAGTTTTGGACGGGAAAATGCCTGGGTTTCACCAAAGTTGATTTTGGGGTGGAGTGAGTTAATTCTTTGAGTACCCCCCAAGAGGAGATGTTTTTTTAGGGCCCTTACCAATGGGTTGAATTTTGGACCTCCCAAAGGGGAGTTGATTTTTGGGGGCCCTCGGGGGGGTTTGTTTCGTGGGGCCCCCTTTCAGTGGATTTAAATTAGGGGCCCCCACTGCAGATGATTCTTGGGGACCACCACTGCAGATGATTCTTGGGGACCACCACTGCAGATTATTCTTGGTGCCTACCAGTGGGGGTGATTTTTGCGGCCCACCCTCGCTATGTTTTTATGTTTTGAATCCCCTTTGTACTCCTTTTTATTCTTTCGGGCCCCCCCTTTCCATCCCCTTGCTCCCGAAAAGACCCCCCAAGTTTGGGCCATGTCCAAGGGCCCCAAGTCCCCCGGGGGGTCCAGTGGGGTTTCCCCTCCCCAGCTGGGGCCACTCAAACCCCTGTGGAAACCTTGCAATACAGTTTTTTTTTGTAAATCAATCCATTTAAACATAGTTTTTTTTTGTTTGCACCTATTCACCTGGAAACTAGTCATTACCTGGTCTGCAGAGAACACGTTATAGAGCAGGAAGAGCTGAGCAGATTGGTATATAGTACTGTGGGGAAAGATTCAGTAGAACTTGGAGTTTATTAATTTATCTTAGTGCTTATTCTAGGTTAATGAGTCAAGTAGGCGGTGTTATCGGTGACTGACAGGTATCTCTGTATGGAAATTAACAAACAAAGGAAGCCAAATGCAAATAAATGCAACTGGACTTAAGGAGTTCCTATAGCGCTTCACAGGTTGAAAATAAATGAAGAAAAAAACAACTAATAATGTAAAGTTGGTTTATTAAAACAAAAAACAGTAAATTGCTACGCGTTTCACAGGAGTTCTATCCTGCTTCTTCAGGCATACATAACATAGAACAAACCCAGTTTTTAAATGCTCCATGAAATGGAAACGAGGCTCAATGTTTAACTCTTAATTGGGTGGATAACAATGAACAACATGAGAATTCAATACATATACACAGATTTAACAAGATTAAATTAAAACATAAATATTTGAATACTCTAAAATCATGTTAAAACACAATAAATATACATATCTATACTAATACATACACTATTTTAATAGTAAAAGACATATAAAAAACATATGAAATGTACAGAAAAAACAAACTGTAAAATAGCCAGGGATTGAACCCCCGAACTGCTAGCTCACTTAACTAACCTCTACTCTATATCTGCACAACTAATTTATAGCGTCTTGTGCTTCATTTAGACCATAAGGTGCAATAGTCTTGAGCGTATAGATCCAGAAAACCTCTGTTTGCTAACTTCCTATGGCAATCTGGATCTTCACTATCTATAAGCTCAATTGGTTGAACGGTAAATACCGGTTCAACCCCAGAATGTCTGTCAACAAAATGTCGAGGCAAACTATGTATTAATTTTTTATGCCTGACATTAAAACGATGATTTATTATTCTCCTAGACAATTTTAAAGTGGTTTTCCCCACGTACTGGATACCACACATACAGGTTATTAAATAAATCAAGTATGTTGATGTACATGTCATAAGATTTTATATTAAAAACTTTCCCGGTACTAAAAGAAACAAATTGCCTAGAACTAGTAAGCATTCCGCAACATTTACATAAAATATGTCCACAAGGAAATGAACCTAATGTATTTATCTTCATTGTATCTACACTTATATGGCCCTTTTTATTGTGCTGTTTTAATTTTGAAGGGGCAATTATATTTTTAATAGTAGGTATGGAAATGTATACAAGGAAGGCTGTCAATCACTGATAGGACCTACTATTGGACTCTTTAACTCAGAATAAGCTTTAAGATAAATTAATAAATTCCAAGTTCTACTGAATCTTTTCCCACAAAAGTATATATCAATTTGCTCAGCTTTATAACATGCTTCCTGCAAATTAGATAGCATGTTCATTGTGACAGGTTCCCTTTAAGGAAATGCTCAAAAAAGCTCATCTCACAAGGCAGCAAATTTTAAACAATAAAAGGAGGAGAACCTCTCATGAAGAATAAATCATAAAACAAAACTTTATCCCAAAAAAAGGAACCATTTGTAATCTAAATTTGTATTTGTTTTAATAACATGATATAAAAAGAGGGTGAAACAGAAAGCCCATTCCTTGTCTTATAGCAGTATACCACTCTCTTGCCACATCTACATGAATCCTGATCCTGGCAACATTTTCCATTAGATGTAAACAGAGCCTCAGCGCAGTCCCAACTACCATTTCGTCCAAACAAATTTTACTTCTAAATTTTTTTGAGACACTAAAAATTTGGGTGCCCCAAAATGTAACTAGTCCAAATTTAGCTTAAAGAAAAGTTTTTAAAGAAAACAAACAACCAAAATGCTGAAACAATTTTTCCCTATTAAAAAAATTAAAAGTCAAAAAAAGGGCCCTGTTTTGGAAGGAAGTAACTTTTTAATGGGTTGCGTGCCTGTTTTAGCTTTCTGTAAAAAACACACAGACAAAAGCTTGGGCCCATAGTACGGGGTTTTAATTTTTCAGAAAAACCCTTTCCCCACTTTTTTCCCTATACAATGTCATTTTTGGGGTAAAAGGGATTACTTAAAAATTTTAAAACCTCACAAACAAAAAAAGTAAAAAAAAATTTCGAAGGGGTAAAAATTTTTCTTATATAAAAGGCAATTGAATTTATTTTGGGGATACATTTGGGTTTCCCATAATTTTTTTGTCTTAGGCTCAAGAAAGGAAAAGATTTGTGAAATGATTTTACAAAACCTCATTTTTTAAAAAAAATTTTCAAAAACATCTTTTATGGATGTGAATTTAAAGGCTGCAGTTTTTTTTCCAAAAAACCCAACTTTAATTTGTTCTAAATTTGGGGGCCAAACATTGGTGGGCGGGGACCCATAGGGGCACCAGAAAGACCTTTAAAATTATACATAGGAGGGTGCGCTTCTCTATCACACTTTGCTCCTCGAAAAATCCCCTTTTACCCATTACCTTGAAACCCAAAGGGCAGACTCTGTTTGGGGACACTCTCTTAGAAATAATACCTAAAATTTAAAAGGGGGGTTGGGCTCACTAAAAGGGTTTTGTTTTTTATTTAACGATCTTCCCAAAAAAATTCATTTTGGGGCAAAAAAGCCCAAATTAACAATTTTTAAACCCTTTTTGGAAAAATTATCCCCCCTTTAAATTTTTCCAAAATTGCAAAAACTAAACAGGATCTACCAGGGCCCCTCCCCTCTTTTCCCCCTTTTCTTCCCCCCCCTTGACTGTTTTCCCTTTTAACAGTTTCTTTTTCCCCGGCTGTTATTTCCCCTTTTTCCGTTTTTTTTTGGCTTTTCAACCCTCCAAATTTTTGGTGAATTTTTCTCTTTGCAACTGAAAAAGTCTTTTTTTCCCCCTCCAAAACCCGCCCTACTG
Organism: Phyllomedusa bahiana; assembly: GCA_025379985.1. NCBI lineage: Eukaryota > Metazoa > Chordata > Amphibia > Anura > Hylidae > Phyllomedusa > Phyllomedusa bahiana. The sequence goes on from JAODAL010007045.1 coordinate 64,018, forward strand.
AAACAGTCCCCCCCCCATTTTTCTAAACAACAGTAACCACAAAAAAACTCAAAACTAAATTTAGCAATTTCCCCACTCATGACTGCTTTTTCCCTAAATTACGGGCCCCTTTATATGTAGCAGCTTCCTTTTTTTTCCCCTTAAACCTTTTGCCCCAAAAAAAAACTTGTTTGGTTTGCAATTACCCAGTTTGGCACTGATGTTTAAAGAAACCTGTCACTTATTTTTTAATGCCCCCACTTGCTGAGGCCCAGAACAAGGTAGTGAAAACATGCTTTTCCACCTGTGCCCCCTTTTATTCGTAAAAAATTGCGGATTTTTAAGAGTTTATTTACCCCACAAAAATTCTTATTTCATAGCGGGGGGTTGTTAAAGGCCCCCCCCTTTAAACAAACCCCCCCAACCCTGACAGTTTTTAAAACAGGGTTTTTCTAACTCTCAAATTAAGGTTTTAAAACCCATTGTTGGGTTGGGGGGGGCTGGGCCCCCAGGGGGCGGGGGCGGTTTAAAGGGGACTCTTTTTTCCCCATGACTTTTTTCCCTTGGCTAAAAAACGGGAAATTTTGGGGGCACTAAAAATATCAAAAATTACAGCACCCTTACAAAAAAAGGGAAAAAAAAAATTTGGGGGGCGCGGCCCCAAGCTTTTCCCTTCCCCTTTCCTGTGTTCGTTCTCACCCCCCCAAAAAAGAAAAAATCATAAACAGGTTTTTCCCTTTCCCCTTTTTAAGGGCCCCCCTAGGGGAACGGTAAAAAATTTGGGTTCCAGGGGGGGGGGGGGGGGGGGTTTTTTAACGCCCCGGGCCCTTTCCAACTTTTCCGAGGAGGTTGCACTATCGGGCGAGGGTGTCACGTGTTTTAAAACCACTGAAAACCCCCGCTGCGGGGCCCCAAACCCCCGGAATCACTCCGGGGACCCTTTTTAACCCCCCTTAAAATTACCCGCGACCATGGGTTTGGGCAAAAACTAAGAGGACCAGGGGGAAAGGATCGCTCCTCCTGCCTCTCTGCCGACGGGCAGCGCACGATCGTGGGGCTGCGGTGACGGGCCCAGACAGCAGGGAAAGGGCAAAAAATGCCTTCCGGGTTTGCTGTGACGTCACGCCCCCCGGCCCCGTGCCCTTTTGGGCATGGACCGGCATCTTTAAAACCTGACAGTTCCCCTAGGAACCAGTACACAGCCACTGGCTTTGTACTGTTTCCTATTGAATAAAGGGACCCGAAGATCTCCTTTCAAATCCCCATGGGGAAAAGTAAAAAAAAAAAAATTAAAAAATTTAAAAAAAAAATTAAAAAAACAAAAAAAACACAAACACAAAAAAATTAAAAAAAAAAATTACGAAAACCGCCCTTTTTTCCCCTTTAAAAACCCCAAATTGCCCCAAAAGATAAAAAATTTTAAATAAATACCCATATTAATAAATTTCTTTTATTTTGGGACAAGCCCGGATCTGGGTTTTGACGTCACCTTACCCTGCCATTTATTTTTACTTGTTGGATTTTCTGAGCGTCCCGGGCCGGGGACGCTTTTTTTAATTTTGAAACACGAACGTTCCTTTCCTTACTTTGTCATAAAGTGGATCGCGTGGATATAATACGATGGGATGAAATTTTAAATGGAAAAGTTTTTTGGGTTACTTTTCAAGAGTTTTTGAAATTTTTGGGTCTTTTAAATGTGTTTTTTTATAATGACCTTTAGTTGTAGATTTTGGATTGATTGGGGTAGAAGACGGATTGTGTTTTAACCATTGGATCAGGTGTTCACCTTTTGTTTTCAACCCAACAGTGATTTTTTGGGGCTTTTTTAAATTTTTCGGAAAGTTTGGGGCCTTTTAGGGGGGGAAAAACATATAAAGAGTTTAGCGCTGGTGTAAATTTTTGTTTCTATATATAAATTGGGTATCGCCCAAAAAATCGATCGCCCCAGAGAAAAAACAAACTTTTTTAAACGGAACTGCACAGTGAGCGCTGTTAAAAAAAAAAAACACTACGGGGTTTGCAGTATTTTCTTCACCCAACCTTTCCCAAAAAAATTTGGGTTTTTAAAAGCAAAAAAAAGCCTTGTCCCCCCAAAAATGAGCCAAAAAACATAACTCATCCCGCAAAAAAAAAGGGCCTGTACACAGCTCCAAAACCCAAAAAAATAAAAAATTTAGGGCCTCTCAACTAAGGCGACAAAAATGTGTTTTCCTGTTTGAATAAAAGGTTTTTTTATTGTATAAAAGAAAAAAAAAAATAAAAAAAATTTATAAAAATTTTGAGTATTCGGAAAATCGTATTGACCGGGGCCTGATTTAAAGTAAAAATGTCATATCTAACGCAGAGTGACCGCTATAAAAAATAAAAATAAAAAACCCCTACCAGGTTTTGTTTTTAATTTTGGGTTAAAAACCCCTCAAAAAAAACCTTTAAATAAAAATGAACAAATCAAGAAAGGCCCCCCAAAAAGGTACCAAAAAAAACATCAATTCACCCCTTAAAAAAAAAGGCCCACACACTCTGCACAACCCCAAAATAAAAAGTTAAAGACTGCCCAAATGGGAAACAACAAAAAAACCAATTTTTTAAAAGCCCCTATTTCTATTGTAAAAAGAATAAAACAAAAAAAACTATTTTAAAATTTAAATTACCATTGCAATTAAAAACGACCCCCCATGTAAATTTTAAAAAAAAAAATCTTTTTACCCCTGCACGGCGAATGCTGAAAAATTTTAACCCCCAAAAAACAAGGGAGTAATTTTTTTTTCCCCCCCCCCCCCCCAATTTTAAATGGCCCAAGGGCAAAAAAAAAAAACCACCTGGTTCCCAAAAATGCAAAATACCCCCTATATGGATCCATAGGGGTTTTTGGAAATCTAAAAGGACCCGACTTCTGGGAAGTTTTTCACCTTTTTCCGGGTTCTTTGTGGGCTTTGCAAATGCAAACATGACCCAAAAAAATCTCCCTTCCCAAAAAAGCCAAATAGCGCCCCCTTTCCCTTTAAAACACCCTCCCCAAATGCCCCAAACACAGAAAAACCCCCACAGAAAGGGGTAATGCCAAAATTGGAAGAAATTGCAAACCCAAAGTATTTTTTTTTTTTTTTTTCCGGGTTTCCCTTTGTAAATATGAAACTTTTTAAGCAAAAAATTTGAAAGATTATTGGAAAAAAATTTTTTTTAAATTTTAAACGGGCCTAAGCAAAAAAAAAAAATTTTGGTGAATCACCCTTGTGGGGTCGATATACTCACACACACCGAAAATTTTATACCTTAAGGGGTGTATTTTCTAATAGGGGCCCTTTCGGGGGTTTTTTGTTTAAGTTTTACCCCTTGGGGGCCGTCCTAAAAACCTAAAAGGGGCGCCTAAAAAAAAATCGCATTGAAAATAAACCCCCCAGAGCCCCCTAGGTGGCCCTCCTATTCTGGGGCTTATGGTTAAACCCAAATAATGCACCAGGGCCACATATGGGATATCTCTAAAAATTGGGAGACCTGGGGGAATTGATTTAAGTTGCCCTTTTACCTAGTCAAAATTTAAAAATTTTTCCAGGAATTTTTGGATAAATATCGAAAAAAACCGCAAAAATTGTAAATTTTGAAATTTCACCTCCACTTTACTTAATTTCTGTGAAATACCTAAAAAGGTTTTTTCCCAAAATTTCTAAACCCCTGTTGTAAAAAATTTAAGGGGGGTAGTTTTTTAAAGGCGTCATTTATGGGGTTTTTAAAACATACAGGCCCCCCAAAACCCAAAGTCAAACTGGGGAAAAATCCCTAAAAAAATTTTATAATTTCAAATTTTTTTGAAAATGTGGGGAAATTACCCAAAATTTTTAAGCCCCCCAATGCCCCTTTTAAAAAAAAAACATTTAAAAAAAAAGGGTGCCAACCTATAGTGGACCCTATGGGGGAGATGCTAGTTATAAACTTTTTTTTTTGGGGGAATAATAACTTATTTCACGCAGAAATTTTTTAAATTTCCAAAAACACAAATTTTTTCCCAAATTTTTTATGGAAAATTTTTATATTTTTTACAAACAAACAAGGGGTTTTATGGGTAAAAAATTTCTTTCTAACTTTAAACACAAAATTTTATCACGAGAAAACAACTCTGAATCACTGGTTTGGTAAAAATGTAAAAAGTTATTCTCAAAATAAAGGGGAAAACATGCCAGATTTTAAAAAAAGGGCTGTGTAGGAAAGGCCCAAAACTGGCTGGGTCCTTAAGGGGTTAAAGCACCAGTACCTAATGATTGTGAAAAGTCATTACATATTCAAATATATAAAAATAACATAGTGGGAAATCCCGCTATTTCATTTTTGCTAATTTCCCCTTTTGGATTGGGGGACCCCATTCTAAAAACCTTTATCAGGCAAAATTTACAAATGTATGACTGAGAAAGGAACACAACCCTTGGATTTGCAAACCATGAACTCCACAACAAGCCTACTGCAAATGCATAAAACAAATACAGATTTTGTTGAAAAGGTTTTACCTGGGTTTGCTGGACTCCTGTGCATTTTGGAAAAAAATTTTCTATTTTTTTAACATGGCCTTACATTCAAACATGGGCAACAAATTTTCCCTACAGTTTTGGTTTTTTTTCCCTCAATCTTCTCATGCTCAAGAACCTTAAAATACTCTTTTTAAAAAAGTGAAAGCTAAAAAAACTGTAAAAACACTAGTGTAAAAAGTGCCCGGTTTTATTCCAACCCCCATTAAAATATATCATATTTCACCAGACCTCCCCACTGTGCAACCACAGAACTCTCTGAGAGATAGTAGACCATAGAAGAGTCCACATACAGGTCAATGATCAGCGGATGGGAAAAATTTCTGCCCCATTTGTTTTTCTACCCCCTGAACGGAGGGAAAAGGAAAAAGGGGGGACAGAAAGACAAAAAACCCTTTTCTGCCCTTTGGGCAAATAATCTAACTGCCTCTAATGATTATTCCTAACCTGTATGTTTTAGGCACATACATTTTGTTTTGTTAAAACAGTAAGCCCCCATTGAAACAATTTTCCCGCAACAAAAAATCAATGGACTCTTTTCAACTTTCTGGAAAAAATACAAAAAATACATTTACAGATCCTGTGTTCACAAGTTCAATTTTTTAAATGCACCAAAACGCATGCTTTTTTTTAGTTGACCCAAATTTCACCTGTGTTCTAAATTTAAATTATAGAAACACATCCACGTTAATAAAAATTTTTTTCGTTTTTTAAACTCATGTGTTTTTGATATCTTGATGTGTTTTTATGCAATTTAGAAACGCAACAAAAAACACAGTGGGGCACATTTACTAAGTGAATGTCACCAGATTTCTGGTGAACTTGTGCCAAAACATGCTTTAACCCCCCACATTTAAAAAATTGTTTTAAGGGAATTTTGGAAAACCTCAGTGCCCCTTTCCACAAAGGGGGTCTGGATTTATAAAAAGTGGGGCCGTGTGGGGAAGGAGCGTTGGTTTGCATGAAACATTGTGCCCCGCAAAAAAAAATTTTCAAAATTTTAAAGGGGCCCCAATTCTGGGCAATAAACTTGGCCAACTTTGAAGGGGTAATTAAAAATTAGATGAAGTTCCGGGAAATTCCCAAATTTAAACCTTAACAACACTATAAAAAATGTCCCAAAAATTTAGAAATTTTTAATTTTTAAAGAACCCCGTCTTGGTTTTAAGACAGCATTAAAATTTGCCCTAATTTTGTTTTGGCCCCAGCCAAAGGGGCCGAAAACCCAGCCTTGGGGTACCAACCCAATTTTTATATCAAAAAAAATTTTTTAGGGTCCGGGGAAAATTTTAAAAATTTTTTAATAAAGTTATCCACTTTTTAAACCTAAAACCCAATAAAGGTGCCTGCTTACCTTTCAGTCACAGCTTTCATGAATTCCTCCACAAGGTCATCATAAGCCTTCCCTCTCACTCGCTTGTGTCTTAGACCAATATAAAAGGGGGATCCTTTTAGAATTCCTTTGAGGCAAAAAGGGATTTAAAAATAAATTTTAAAAGGGCCACTCCACTGCAAACTAACAGGCGTCAAAAAGCACATGACAGATAAAAATTTTTATAAATTTTAAAAATTTATTAAAAAGGGCCCAAATTTTTAGGGATTTTTTCCCCCCAAAAAACCCTACCGTTATGAAAAAATTTAAAGAGAACACTTTTTAATAATTATTAAGGAAAAATTTGACTTTAAAACCCTTTTAAAACAATAAAATCCTTACTCTATTTTCTTAATGTGAAATCAGGATATTTTTTTGTGCAGGGGAAGAAAATTTTTTTCCATACGAAATTTTTTTCCTTAAAAGCCAATATAAACTTTGTGGTGTTTGTTTTTTTTAAAAGTATAGTTTATCCCAAACCATAATCTCATGCTTGGTAAAAAAGCTTTTCATAAAACAGGGTTGGGCCCAAAAACCCTTTATTTTAACCCCCCTTTAAATTTTTTTTAAAAATTAAAAGATTCATGTAAAAACCCAATTTTAAAATTTAGCAGTAAAAAAATGGGCCCAAAATACATGTTTTTAAAGGCCATGTTCCATAATAATGTGGCTTATGAAGTCCACTCCCTTGTAACAGAAATGATTGTGTACTTATTTTATGCTGTAATGGTAATTAACGTAGCCGACCCATTTCATATTAAAGAACACATGTGTATATTTACTGTTTAGTTGAATGGAATTCATTGGTCTTTGTAAGTAGCCAATATTGGGTCAGAAGGGACTGATTATACTTATCTTCATTGAAACTAGTTATAAGGGGTTGCCGCAGATAGGGTGTCAGATGCCGGTACACCCAGGTGGCAGGTGTGCAGATGTGTGACTGCTGGTGGTGTACATCGGGAGGTATAGTGTGGTGACAAGGAAGTAACCACAGAGACTCTTCACCGTTTGGGGTCTTGTCAGGCTTTACTCACGGTACATAACTTTATTCCACATTACTGCCTTGTTAAATGGTATAGGTACAGACTGTGGCCTATATCTCAAATCCAACTCTACGATGGTTGGAGGAAGCTAAATCAATTTACACTTTGCCTGAGGCAATTAATTGCCATAAGTATACCAACCACCACCTAAATTATGTCTAAATCATAAAACTTTTATTTTACTATTTTACTACCTATTTAATACGTTAAAATAGACTGTTGTAGCGATGCTTGTTTCTGATAATTATCAGTATAAACATATAGGGAGAATGTATAAACGGGGCTGCGCCAGAAGTCTGGCGTATTTTCAGCCCGACATCAGGTGCAGCCCCGTTCGCATTAGTAAAAAGCCTCCCCAAAGTCACTATCAGACACAGAGCGCAAGCGGCACTTTGTAATGCGGCTGATTTTGGGGTGCGTGCGGGAGGCAGAACGCACTAGAACTGTAAGAAGCTATAGATTTATAGCTTTGCTACGGCAATTCTGGGTGCATTACTGCTGGAACAGGTATACCACTTTCAAAGTGGTTTACCTGAGCCAGAAAAGTCAGACCAAGCTCTTGAATGCGCCTGATTTATGACCCGCTGTAGTGCAGGTTCATAAATCAGACGCATTCTATGCTATAATGCGCAAGAAATTTGGCGTTTAAATGCCAAATTTCATACATGTCGCCCATAGTGCCTACAGCAACACTAACCTAGGATTGCACGCTGCCTAAGACCTAAAATAACATCACTGCACCTCTGACATGTTTCGCCACCTAAACCTAAAAATTTGGCGTCTGGTGTTAAGGGGGTAATTGCAAGTTTTATGATTTAGACAGAATAAGGGTGGTGTTTGGTATCCTGATGCTAATTAATTGCCTCAGGCAAACCGTATACAGACTGTCTATATATATATATATATATATATATATATATATATATATATATATATAATATATATATATATATATATATATATATATGTGTGTGTGTGTGAGACTGAGGCTGGGAAAGAATCGAAGAAAATTGTGTCAGGCCACAGTCTGTATACAGTTTGGATGAAGCAATTGATTAGCATTATGCCTGAAACTGAGAAAGCCCCTGGTCCTTAATATATATATATCTTAAGGACAAGGGGCTTTCTCAACTTCAGTCGTAATTGACCTTCTCTACCCAGTTACCACGGCACTCTTTTCCAGAGCAGGGGTATATCCCAACTCCAAATGTAACTGGGCCTTCACTTCCCCATTACCACTGCAGTCCCACTGGGAGCCATGCGATATTCTCCAGCCAATGTGGCTCAAACTTCCCCATAACTCCAACAGGCCTCTAGCACGTGTCCCTATCTCGATTGATCGCTGATCCTCACTTTCTGTGTCTCTATACTTCTGGCTGACTGTACCACTCTCTTTCTTGCTGCACTGGACCTTTCCCTACTGTCTCTCTGTTGGTCTCTCTCTTGTTACATGTCTGGGTTCTTTCATCCGTCTTTCTGTGAGAGTCTCTGACTAATGTTCTGTATGTGCCTATCCTTCTCCACCGCCAGCTGACGTTTACGTGACCTCTTTTGCTGGAGCTACTAACAATAACATGATCCTTTCTACTTAACGAGGTGTTCCCACAAAGCTAGCTACAAGCAGATCCACAGTATTAGCAGGAAGCGGCTGCATGGAAACACCCCTTTAACAAAACCAAATAAAGTAACTTGCCTAACTTAGAAGAATTCTTAAAAAAGTCTGAAGCCCCTCTTGTATCCTTTCCCAGGATCCCTTAGTAATTCTCCTCTTGAGGGGCTGTACCCAAGTGCGATCCCAATAAAAACATAATTTCCATCAAAAACAATAAAAACAATACACTCCCCGGCCCACTTTATTAGGACACCATGCAAAAACGGGTTGGACCCCCTTTTGCTTCAAACTGCCTCAATTCTTCATGGCAAAAAAAGATTCCACAAGTGTTGCAAAACGATGCCAATTGGTACCAAGGGCCCAAAGATGCCAAAAAAATTTTCCCCACACCATGACACCACCACCCACCTGAACCTTTGTACAAGGCAGATGGACCCATGCTTTCATTTGTTGACCCCAAATTCGCCCCTACCATCCGAATGTCGCAGCAAAAAACGAGACTCATCAACCAGGCAATTTTTTTTCCAATTTTTCTACTGTCCAATTTCATGAGCTTGGGCAAAGGGAGCCCAGTTTCCTGTTCTTAGCTAAAGGGAGTGGCACCCGGGGGGGTCTTCTGCTCTGTAGCCCATCTGCCTAAAGTTTCCCGCGGGGTGCGTTCAAGATTTTCTTTTCCAACCTTTGGTTTTGAAGGGGGTTGAAATTGAGTCACTGTTGCCTTTCTATCAAACCCCGTCTGCCCCCTTCCCTTTGACCTCTGGCATCAAAAAGGGCCCATTTCCCCCCACAAAACTGCCGCTCACTGGATGTTTTTTTTTTTCGGACCATTCTCGTAAACCCTAGAGATGGTTGTGGTTAAAACCCAGGAGACAGCAGTTTCTGAAATACTCATACCCGCCCTTTCTGGCACAAAAACCCTCCACGTTCAAAGGCACCAAACACCTTTCTTCCCCATACGATGCTCGGTTTTAACTGCAGAGATTGTCTTGACCATGTCCCACATGCCCAAATGCACTGATTTCGCCATGTATTGGCTGATTTAAAAATTTAAGTTTTAACGAGCAGTTGGACAGGGGTTTCCTAATAAGTGGCCGGTGAGTGTATACATACGCATCAAATACACATAAAAAGGGGATTTTGAAAGGTGATTGCACACCCTACATAGTGTCTGGAAATCCAGAAAAATCCCTGCCTCGTGATTACTACTTTATTTCACATATCTCCGTTTCTGCGAACCTCCAGATAACTTTCCATATATTTGTGTAAATGATATAAATGTGAAATGATAGCAATGATATGCAATAACAGGACTCTAGGGTTTGTAGCAATTTAAATCAGTTACTAATAAGCAGATGAAATGTATTACCAGTTTAATAAGTTAACTTAATAGTAATTTTATATAGAGTCAAGATCTTAAAGGGGTTTTGCCAGGATGTGCCTTATCTGCTAAGAAGCAAATGCAAACAAGCCCGGCTGCCTAAAGAGAGAGAGAGAGACACAGCCAAGCACAGAGCCATGATAAGGATCGTGTGAAATGTTTCACTTAAATAAAACACACACAACTAGGGATTCGTAAAAAAAAGACAACACCTTTTCTCCACAGCAGCTTGAAAGCTCCTTCATGTTCTCCGCACAAAAAACGGGGATCTACTCAGAAAATTTCACACTACAACTAGTGGATTCTGTATAAAAAAGACAACATATTTCTCCCCCGTTTGCCTTGAAAGTTTTCTCACCCCTTTCACAGATAAAAGTGTTCTCTGCACCCCCCTTTGGTCAGCAGCTCGGGCGGGGCCCGAAAAAAAATAAAGCTTTTAAGTAACTAAGGGAAAGGGTAAGGGCACCTTAGTTCTCTCAGGCTGCAATTTTGAAATTTCACATATATTTAGAAAATTGTTTAAAATTTCCCATTTTGGAGGACCCCCACGTCAACATTACTTTCGTGACAAAAGCCCTTTAAATCGGTTTAAAGCGCAAGACTTCTGCAGGATTCCAAAGACATTTTTGACAGAAAATTTTAGGCCTGAAATTTTAGGCCTTTAACTGAGTTTTTGCCAAAGGGGGGGGAAAACAAAAAGTTTCAGAAGTAGTTATTTCATGTATATTTTCCCTTTTTTGCTACTCTAGACAAGAAAATTTCCAAATACCTGACGGGGAAATTAAAAGGGCCTTTTATTTTTTTTCCCTTTTCCCGGGTGTCTTAAATATGTAAAAATCCAAAACAAGGATCCCACAGAGCTTCAACAAAAATTTACCTGTATAAGGGCCAAATTTGGGCTAAAATACAGATATACTGGAGATAGAGGATCAGCATACAAAACAGAATGCCCCAAGGTTCTCTTTCAGATTCTAACTGAATAGAAAAGCAGAAACAGTGTTATCTCAAATAACTATCCTATAGTATTCTAATCAAAGATCAGAAAACTAAAGAAAGAATAATAACAGCAGACAACATCGAAAAGGTCCCAGGAACCTGAGCCTATGGAGCACATGGACCCTAAGTTTTTAAAAAAAAAATTTAAATTTCAAAAAATACTAATCTTTATTTGAAACAGCTGAAAAGTAAGAATAAGAGGAAGGAGGCACACATGGTAGTATGCAAAGTAGAGGAGTCCATCCATCCCAAGATGGATATCAAGTATAATTTCCCTTTTTTACGCTGCACCGGGAATTTTTTCTGAAAACGTCCCCGGGAGGGTAAAGCAGAGCTCTATTGGACATGATAATGAAACAAAGCAAATTTCAAAGGAAAATTAAAATTAAAATAGATTTAACTGACAAAAAAAACAATAATTTTTCCCAACAGGAAATCTGGTACTTAAGTAAAAAACTGTATACCTTTTTTTTTAAAAATACTAAAAATAATTTCCCTTTTTTCCCTAAGGAACGAACTGCAAAAAACTTTGTGAGAGTCTTACAGTATTTCCCTGTTATAACATTTATCATCTCTCTTGTGAGTAAGGCTCTGTCTATACTGCCTAGGAAAACGATCGTATCTTTGACGCTTTTCGTTTTTTTAAAAAATGCAGGAAACAAACCCTTCCGGCCCGCCCCATACCGGGAATAGAAAAACACTGTAGTCTCCACAGCTCTCTTTTTTTCCCGCCCGCTTTTGGGGCCGGCGTATTATACCAAAATGTTTTAAAAATACCCCGGGCCCTTTTCGTTTTCTTGCTGTCTTCCCCTCCAATCCAATTGTATGGGCGACTTCAGGAAAACGAGAAGCGACTGCTTTTTTTTGTACAAAGCGTGACCTGCATCAGAGAGAAAATGGCCGCTTTTGGACCATTTTTTGTCCAATGCAGTGTAGACATAGCCTAAAGGGATAACTGCTGCATTGCTGGGGACACAACTGCAAGGAGCCCCAGTGACCAATAGTATAGAGATTAGCTGTTGACCTTCAATAGTATGACTATGCACATGATCAAGCACCACTCCACCACAGCTTATCTGGTGAGAAGGAACCTGGGACTAGGGAGGGACACACCAACTAGTGACTAGTAGGGTTCTCATTGTTCTCACTCTCTCTATAATCCCATCACTCTGCGAAAATCCCCCATAACCTGGAGATCATTTGAACTTGATCTGATGAGCCAAGAGTACAAAAGAAGCAAGAAAATCACCCTACCTTGTTGACTATATCAACTTCTGAAAGGTGGTTTTGGTAGGTTCATCCTCACCTGATGTCCAAAGGAACTCATCCTGGGGCATGTAAGAGGGAGTACAAACCCGTAGTACCCGCGCTGAAAAAATAGAAAGGAGCCTTTCCCAACCACCAAACCTGCATGCACTTCACTAATTTCATCAAGGGGTAAATAAAAAGACATATTGTTTTTGTACTGTAAGAGGAGCTACTAGACTGCCAAACCTTTCCCGTACTTCACAAAAACAAGTTTAAAGTAGTACAAGACATGGGAGTAAAAACACTTACTGGGAGAGAACTTTTCTAACCACCAATCACTGCTGTACTTCACTAATACATTTAAGAGTAGTACAAGACATGTAGTACCCGCACTGTATGTAGAGAGAAGCTACAAAACTGCCAAACACTGCATGTACCCTTTACCCAATACATGAAAAAGTTTTTACAAAAAACATTTAGTACCCGGGGACTGTCTGAAAAGAGGTGGGTACTAGACGCCCAACACTGCTTTTTAAATTCACAAATACATGAATAGTAAAAAAAACATGTAAATAAACCCCGGGAAATGTAAAAAGGTGCTACTTTAAATGCCAATCACTGGGATGTACTTCACTAATACTGTAAGAAGTAGTACAAGACATGTATTTCCACACTGTTTCTGTAAAAGAGACCACTAACCCCCAAACACTGCAGTACTTTCACTACTACATGTTTAAAGTAAGGGGGAAGAAAATTTTGTACCACACTGTACTTGTAAAGAGGAGCTACAAAACCACCAATCACTGCATGCACTTCACTAATTTCATGTAAGAAATAATTTCAAGGAAAATGTAGTACACACGCACTGTAAGGCACTACTATAAAACCGCCAAACACTTTTCATGCACTTCACTAATACATGTAAGAGCATACAAAAAACATGGGATACGGGACTGAACTGTTTGAGAGGAGCTACTTTGACCGCCAATCACTGCATTTTACTTTACTAATACCTTAAGAGTAGTACAAACATGAGTAACCCCACAGTTTCTGTAGAAGGGGCTACTAGACCCCCAATCACTTTCAAAGCACTTCCCCCTAATACATGTAAGAGAAAAAAAGACATGTAGTACTGCAAAGTACTGAAAAGAGACCGCCCAAACCTGCAAGCAAATCACAAAACAAATTTAAGGGGATACCAAAAACAGTAAATACCCGCACTGTAGAGAAGGGGCTTTCTAACAAAAATCAACCCTTTTTTTTTCATGTACTTTCCAATACATGTAAGAGGGAGTACAAGACAAGTTGTACCGCACTGAAAAAATTAAAAGGAGCTACTAACTACCAATTCCCCTACATGTCTCTCTTACAAATTATAAAGGTTTTACAAACATGTGTAACCCACTGTTCTGTAGAGGACTACTAGACCCCCAATCACTGCATGTACTTCACTAATACAGTAAGAGGAAACCCCAAACAAATATTAACCCCCACTGTAAAGAGGAGCACTAACTACAAACCCCTGCATGTTTCTTCCCCAAAAACTGAAAGAGTAGTACAAGACATTATACCCCCACTGTACTATAGAGAGGGACAACAAACAAACCCAAACACTAATGTACTTTACTAATTTCTGAAAAAGTAGTACAAGACATGTAGTTAAAACCGCACTTACGTAGAAGGGCTACTAAGGGCTGACAATCACTGCATGAAATTCACTAATACATGTAAGAGAGTAAAAAGAAAAATGGGACCACACTGTACTGTAAAAAAGGGGCTACTAACCAGGGGGGGGCAAAATGCGGCCCTCCACTGTTGGGAAACTACAAATCCCCAAAGCCCAACCCCGTTAAAGAATTTTAAAAAAACCCGATGGGGGTTTAGTGTTTCCCAACAGCTGGAGGGCCCCCAGTTTTTACACCTGTGTACTAAAACCACCCCAAACACTGCCCAAATAAACCTTTTACTAATACATGTAAAAGTGTACAAGACATGTAGGGACCATCACTGTACTGTAAGGATACCTAGACCCCCAATCACTGCATGCCCATCACTAATACATGTAAAAGAAATAAAAGACATGTAGTAAAAGCACTGTACCTTTTAAAAGGGGCTACTAGACCGCCAAGCACTGCATGTTTCTTCCCCCTAATACATGTAAGAGTAGTAAAAAGCCCTGTAGTACTTCACTTTTAAATGTAAAAGAGAAGCTAAATAGAAACCCCAAAACACGCATTTTACTTTACAAAAAACATGTAAAAGTATACAAGACATGCATACCCGCACTCTACTGTAAAAGAGGGGGGGTACTAGACTGCCAATACTTTCATGTAAATTCACTAATACATGTAAAGTAAAAACAAGGGAAAGTAGAAAAAAACCGCACGTATGTAAAGGGAAACTACTAGACCGCCAAAACACTGCTTTTACTTCACTAATCCCTTTAAAGTATAAAAAGACAAAGTAGTACCGGCCCCTGAAATGAAGAGGGGAAACTACTATACCGCCAATCACTTCCCTGTTCTTCACTAATACATGTAAGAGTATTACAAGACATGTTTGTACTCGCAAATGATTGGGAGAAAAAAAGCTACTAGAAACCCCCAATCACTGCAAGTAAAATTTACTAATAATTAAGAGTTTTACAAAGAAAATTATACTGCACTTTTACGTAGAGAGGAGTTTCTAGACTTGGCCAATCACTGCATCCCCTTCACAAAAACATTTAAGAACGTAAAAGAAAAATTCAATACCCCCACGTACTTTGAGAACCTACTAAACCCCCCCAAACACGCATGTACTTCACTAAAACTTTAAGATAGTTTCAAAGACATGTAGTACCACACTGTAAATGTAGAGAGGACTCTAGACCAAACCCAAAAAAAATGCATGTACTTCCACTAATACATTAAGATATAAAAGACATTTTACTGCCTGTAAATGTAGAGAGGGGCTACTAACCGGGGCCCAAACACTGCATGTAAATTCACTAATACAATTTTAAGAGTAGTACAAGACATGTATTAACCCGCACTGTACTGAAAAGAGACCTACTAGACTACCAATCCCCTGCAAGTACTTTCCCCTAAAACATGTAAGAGTAGAACAAGACATTTAGTACCCCCACTGTAATTAGAGAGGTGCTACCCAGACTGACAATCCACTGCAAATAATTCACTAATTTCATGAAAGAGTAGTACAAGACATGTATAAAATTTACTGTAAATTTAAGAGGGGCTACCCGACCACCAAACAAATGCATGTACTTTTATTTTAAAACAAGTAAATTTTACAAACATGTTTGACGCACTGAAAAGTAAAAGAGGAGCTACTAACCCCCCAATTTACCCGCATGCACTGCACCAATACAGGGGGTTTACCCAAATAAAAAAAAAAAAAAGTTCATGATAATTGGGCCCAAATTTTCCCCGTCAATCCTTTTTGCTGAGATCACACAGTGTCTGTGACATTGAATGGTTAGTGTGGGTTTTAAGATAAAAAAATGTCCTAGGAAAAAGCATGTTTTTTGGGGAGGATATTGTTTGCCTGAAAACTATTGTAAAATTAATAGAATCTGCAATAAAAATTTAGGGCTAAAATTAGAATTTGAGAAGGGAAATGTTCCCGCAGGTCCCAAAATTTTTTTCTCTTTTAGGCCACCTGCATTTTCAATCGCCCCTGCAGTCCTTTTTAAACTAATAAAACAATAAGGGGTTTCATGCCCGTGGGGGAAAAGGATAAAGATACACATTTTAGCTATTTAAGAAAAAAAAGCAACACATTTTTCGGTAAATTCCCTTTTAAGATGCAAAAAAACCAATTACATTTTTAAACAAATGTAATTTAAAATAAGGCAATGTTTGGAAAAAAGAGGAAAGTAATTTTTTTAATTTTGGGCCCTTTTTTAAACTTGACATGACTTTGGGGTTTAAATTTTCCCCTTTCACATAAAAAAATTATTTTTTAACAGAAGCCCTTCATGACTGTAAAGCATCATGAGAAAAATAGGTCAGAATGTGCGGTGAATGACCTCATGTTACATTAGATAATCCATTTCTGTGTGTTCAGAAAACATTACCCTAGAGAAAACTTTCCGATTTGTGGTTTTTTTCTATACTGGTCACATGAATCACACAGAATTTTTATAATCTCTTGGCTACAGCTTGTTTTACTGACTGGACATAAATATGTTTCCTTTGTACAAGACGTATTTTATAGAAAGAGGATTATTATATATTTGCTATAAATATCTGAATGATTTATTGCTGTACAGAGGACAACTTTATTGTTAGCCGCCAATAGCTGTCTTCCAGAAGGAAAAAAAAAGGACTCTCTGGTGCCACCTATAGGTGTCCAGCCAACAAAATCCTTGAAACATGGCTGGGGATATCAGCCAAATTGAACACCAATTTATAGACACCTGTTTCAGATTTGTTAAAAATGGCTCTCAAATACAAACATACAATATACTGTGATACAGCATGAACTGGACAACAGTACAAAAAATATTCCATACACACATTATAGAACAAGAGCATAAAAATATTACATAGGCAAGAACCGTACGGTGAACTACCTTACACACAACACCAACATTCTAATAAAGCTACACGTCATCACACAATCTATAAACACTTATCACTATAAAACACCACCCTACATTAAATAAGTTGAAATACATCCAGTGGGTTGCAAAAGTATTAATACCGCTTGAACTGCTCCTCACTGCAGCCACAAACAAATGTATTTTATTGATATTTTATTGATATTTTATGTGATAGAACAACACAAAGTAGCAAGTATTTGTAAAGTGCAAAGAAAATTATACCTGCTTCTCCAAAAATGTGCAAATAAAATGACTACAAAAATTTGGAAAAGCACATATGGTTTTCTTTACATTTTACAAATACTTGCTACTTTGTGATTCGTTATCTCACAAAATATCACTAAGGTGTACTAAAGTGTGTGGCTGTAAGGCTATGTCTTCACTGCGCACATTTTCAGTCATTTTTTTCAGCATTTTTCGTTTTCTAAAACCGCTGAAAAAACAACTGAAAACAGATCCCATAGACTTTAATAGTAAAAATGTTCTGTAGTCTCCACAGAACATTATTTTCTGCTCGTTTTTCCTGCTGGTAGTTTTTTTTAAACGTGTTGCAAAAAATGACAGAGCAGAGCAGAAAATGTACTATTGGAATCTATGTAAATCGCAATTATAATGCTGTGCATCTCTGCAAAAAATGCAAAACACAGCAAAAAATGGCTGTTTTTTCAGCAGCTGTTCCGGGAAAGCCAACCCAAAATGGCTGGACATCAGGCATACTACACACAAGTGTCAGCAACCTAATGTTGCTGACCGACAACACCTGGCTTCCCCCACCGAGACCATGCCCTTGGTGGCACGCACGGCCTCTAGTGGCAGCATCATGCGACTGCCTAAGGTCGCTCTGCCACATATCCCCCCCCCCCACTCTGATAAAGGCCGTAGGACTTCATCACCCTGCACAACCCTTCCTCCGGGGTCAAAGGTCCTACTTTGGGGCAACATCTTCCCTATATTCTCAGGGGCGGAGACAACGTTTTTCACGTACAACTCAGCTGTGGGCTCATACCACGCATTCATCCTACAATCGGCGACTGACAGGTCATAGCAACTTTCTATAAGTAGCACTACGCATATGTGCTCTGCAACCTTGAAGTCCTCCCCTTCAGTCTACATGCTGACATTCATAGGGCTATTATTGACAACCCCAACACTATCGCTATCATACCTACTAACCTTCTTCCACACACAAACGGCCTTGGCATTGCGCCCACTGGGCAGTATCTTCCCTATTTTGGGTCTCACAAAAGACCCCTGGTTGGACCCAGCATCCACACTATCTTCATCAGAGGCTGTAATGACAGCAGACTTCTCAGAGTCGCTATCCACTATGTCCACTAGGGGTGCACCTGAGCCCCAACCTGCTACCTCTTGTCTGCAAGATTACAATAAGACCCCAAGTTCACTTCATCCCAAGGCCTCTGGTCCTCATGGACCATCTCCTGTTCCTTAGGGTCCGATACCTCCTTTAATTTCTCTGGACCCTGAAGCTCTACCTCTTGGCTACTAACGGTCACCTGGGTTCCACCAGAGGAAATTTGGTCTACCTCACTGATTACCTTAGTGATGATAACCTCCGCTGCACTAGGACTCACCGTAGCCCACATAACATGCATGCTAGTAATTGCAGGGTTCCCACTGCCAACCTCAACAGTGACCACATTACCTGGCATTTCACTAGTACCAGAGGACCCATTCCCCTGTTCGCACCTCTGCTTACTGGTTCCATCTAGCAGCAGACCCTCTGCAGCATCATATGGAAATGTTTCCACCACATCCCCTGAAGCAATCTCTAAGGGAGAACTATCAGGGTCACTTCTGCATCTTGCACACCATCAGATTCACCTTGTGTGCTGGGGTTAATGGCCAACACATTTAGAAATGGGACATCAGTCGTATCTGCCCACATCCTCCACCATATGTGACGCCTCACATGCGTTCGGACACCATCTTGGACTGTCCTGGGGGTACTTTAGCTCCGGGATCGTCGTTCTTGGTAGAAAGTTATTGGCACACTGACACCAGGTTTCTGTTTTAAACTGGCCTCCGGCCGCTTTATTCACGCATACAATACAAAACATAAATCATAAACGGAAAACCTCCGGCCAGCTGGCCACTAACTACACACATGCAGTCCCTGTCTATCAGGCTTTTTCTAGGCCAGGTAAATCCTGGAGCTGGAACAGGGGAACATGGGAACAGCCACCAACCCAACTGCAGCTGTTCCGGGAAAGCCAACCCAAAATGGCTGGACATCAGCCATACTACACACGAGTGTCAGCAACTTAATGTTGCTGACCGACAACATCTGGCTTCCCCCACCGAGACCATGCTTTCGGTGGCACGTACGGCTTCTAGCGGCAGCATCATGCGACCGCCTAAGGTTGCTCTGCCACAATATATAATTATATATATATATATATATATATATATAAAATATATATATATACAGTATTATATTTATATATTTTATTATATATATTATATATATATATATATAATATATATCACATCATTAGTAAGGCAACAAAGTGATAGGACATTGGGGGAGTGAAGAATAAAATGGAGAATGTAGTTGCAGAGCTGGATTCAGGGGTTTCTTATTCCCATGATTACAAAACACTGCAAACTCAAGGGCAATAGGGTATTACTGCTCATCTCTCAACAACCAATAGCTATATAATGTAAAGATAACAAAATAAAAAAGGAAAAAATAGCAGCGCTTTTTGACTTTAGGAAATAGAATAATTGACAGTCCTTTTATGTAGCGTTTAAACATTTTTAGAAGTTATACTTTGACTCTCATAATGAGAAGACCACGGTTCATCTGTGGAAGCTCAGTTATCATTATCATTATACAGTGGTGGAAAAAGTATTTAGTCAGCCACCAATTGTGCAAGTTCTCTCACTTAAGAAGATGAGAGTCCAGTAATTGACATCATAGGTAGATCTCAACTATGAGAGACAAAATGAGAAAACAAATCCAGAAAATCACATTGTCTGATTTGGAAAGAATTTTGGTGGAAAAGAAGTATTTGGTCAATAACAAAAGTTCATCTCAATACTTTGTTATATATCCTTTGTTGGCAATGACAGAGGTCAAACGTTTTCTGTAAGTCTTCACAAGGTTGGCACACACTGTTTCTGTTATGTTGACCCCTTTCCTCCATACAGATCTCCACTAGAGCAGTGATGTTTTGGGGCTGTCACTGGGCAACACAGACTTTTAACTCACTCCAAAGGTTTTCTATGAGTTGAGATCTGGAGACTGGCTTGGCCACTCCAGCACCTTGAAATGCTTCTTACGAAACAACTACTTCATTGCCCCAGCGGTGTGCTTGGGATCATTGTCATGCTGATAGACCCAGACACGTTTCATCTTCAATGCCCTTGCTAATGGAAGGAGGTTTGCACTCAAAATCTCATGATACATGGCCCAATTCATTCTTTCATGTACACGGATCAGTCATCCTGGTCCCTTTGCAGAGAAACAGCCCCAAAGCATGATGTTGCCACCCCCCATGCTTCACAGTAGGTATGGGGTTCTTTGGATGCAACTCAGCATTCTCTCTCCTCCAAACACGACGATTTGTGTTTCTACCAAAGTGTTCTACTTTGGTTTCATCTGACCATATGAATAATCCAAATACTTTCTAGCAAACTTCAGACGGGCCCGGATATGTACTGGTTTAAGCAGGGGGACACATCTGGCACTGCAGGATCTGAGTCCCTGGTGGCGTAGTGTGTTACTGATGGTAGCCTTTGTTACGTTGGTCATTCACTAGGTCCCTCCGTGTGGTTCTGGGATTGTTGCTCATCTTTCTTGTGATCATTTTGACCGCATGGGGTGAGATACTGCATGGAGCCCCAGATAGAGGGAGATTGTCAGGGGTCTTGTATATCTTCCATTTTCTAATTATTGCTCCCACAGGTGATTTCTTCACACCAAGCTGCTTGCCTATTGCAGATTCAGTCTTCCCAGCCTGGTGCAGGGCTACAATTTTGTCTCTCATAGTTGAGGTCTACCTATGATGTCAATTGCAGGCCTCTCACATCTTTTTAAGTGGAAGAACTTGCACAATTGGTGGCTGACTAAATACTTTTATTGTGACTTACACAACCTCAAAAAGTGAGCATTTCCTTATACCTATCTTTATTACTGGCTTATACATTTTTATCTATGAAGCTTTTTTGTGTGTCTTTTAGATATAATGGGAACACCTACTCTTTATACAAAACAGCTATTTGAGTTGAGGTATAAGAGGCCCCATTGTGAATTTATGTCACCTAATGATCCATGTAAACCTAAAGCAGGCTCTAACATTCAGGAAATGATATGAAGCTTTATTACATATATTCACAAGTTTCTATAGAATTATAGTCTAAAGCTGCTATGATTTTTAGTTATAATGGTCATCCTTGAATAGATAATATTGTAACCTCAGAGACTACTGTAGATTACTGTGTGTTTATTATGGTAAACCATTATCCTAGTGCTGTATTCTTCTGTAATTGAGACATCTACTAGGATACAACTGCAATCTCTGTATTCTCTGTAGCCACACTTCCATTAATATCATTAATTAACGAATTCTCCTGAAGAAGCACAACACGCGAAAAGCGACGTAGGGAATTTATTCTATTTGCATCACTTGAGTAATCATTATCATGTAACATTATTGTCTTTTATCTGATTATGTATATTACTTTATATAATATCAGCTTGGCACATTTTCATCAATGATAATGTCCATGTATACCTGTATATATTTTTCTTGAATGTACTATGCACATTTGCACTTTTTGGAACTATGTATGTGCAATCAATGATCAATATATAGTTGTTTAATAACAGTATATACCAACACCTTAACTTTATTATTTAAGCACTTTGCACTTTAATATATTATTGTTTTGGTGTTATTTATTTATAGTTCATTAGGACACTATTTTGTTCTTTTCATTGCTACGTATCCCTTTTCTTTATTCTGTATATATATATATATATATATATATATATATATATATATATATATATATATATATATATATTGTAAAAGCCTCACTTGCGTTTGGACGCCATCTTGGGCCGTCCTGGGGTACTTTAGCTCCGGATCGCCGCTTGGTTCAACGGATGGCACTCCAACATAAGGCACTCTGACAACGAATTCTTCTTCAAGCTGGCCTCAGCCTGTTTATTGCAGCACAGGTATACAGCACAGGGATTCCAGAACAACAGAGCAAACAAAAACCCCCAGGCCGTCAGGCCACTGACTAAACATTTAAAATAGAGACCCTCTCTACTAGTGGTCAGGGCAGGGTGGATTTTAAAAATCAATGTTTTTTAAAAAAAAAAAAAAAAAAAAAAAAAAAAAAAAAAAATGATTTTTTTGATTTAAAAACAGATTTTTTTGATTTAAATCGATTTTTTTTTTCAATAAATTCCCTTTTTGAGGAAAATATTTTACCATCCAAAGGTTCTTTTCCCTCATGAGATAAAGCTGATTGTTTAAATCATAGAAAAAAAGGCTGTATATGTGTTAAAATTCATAATGCCATGCTCTTCCAGAGGTTTCTGTAGGATTAGTGGGCATTTCTCTCCTATATTATCACAGACGCCGCTTTACTTACGCAGTTCTCAAAACTGAATTTGACTCCGCAGAGGTCCCAGCCTCTTCTTCACAGCAAAAATGTTACAACATGAACAGAGTTGAGAAAAAGACCTTAATCCTATTGTTCTAAAAACCTATGTATACAGAATCAACCCATTCAGTGCCAAGACAAAGAAGTTAGACAATATGTTTCTTATTTATTGGAGTGGAATAGATATGCACAACACAAGAAGAATGTGAATCTAAGTGTGAGGAGGAGGAAGGGCAAGCAGACAAGAAA
Organism: Phyllomedusa bahiana; assembly: GCA_025379985.1. Lineage (NCBI taxonomy): Eukaryota > Metazoa > Chordata > Amphibia > Anura > Hylidae > Phyllomedusa > Phyllomedusa bahiana. The sequence continues at coordinate 86,658 of JAODAL010007045.1, forward strand.
ATTTAAAGTGAAACTTTGAGCACAATACTGCAGCTAGCAACAGACAGAACAAGTTTGGATTTGTTTGTGTGTACGATCTGAGGGTTTCTTAAATTCACTTTCCTTATATTCGGCAGAAAAGGCCGCCGTAAAGAGACCCAGTTTGGGAATATTTTAATTGAAGCTCCTTCGACCTATCGGTAAGGGCAGGCGTGCGTGCAAAAGCAACGATAGCAACAAAGAGATGAAAGGATGTGGAGTATGAGGCAACATCATGAGGATAGTGCGGTGAAGAAGATGGACACACTTACTGAACAGGCAGGGATCTTCAGGTTGGGTAAACATTTTAATTGAATCCTATTTCTAAGGACTGAAAAATGTCATGTGTGAGAAAAATTATATTTCTTATAATTACTGAATGTTACTGTCATTTGGTACAGTTATGATGAAGAAGAACTAATATTCCTTTTGAGCGCAGTGTGTGTTTTGTGTACAATAAGCAGAAATAGTATAAACAATAAATATAACCTGCATTGACTTTTTTTTGTTTATGGGGAATTCATGGATTCTTTATATGGAGGAAATATCCACCTCCAAGATCACCATCACTGTTCTACAGTTTCAGGAGTTATCCATCCAGGATAGTGCTTCATTAGCAGCAGCAGCATCATCATCAGACATACCACAGCCACATATCACCATCACCCACAAATAGGAAGAAAAAAACCTTTACTCTCATGGGACACATAGATAGGTTTGTGATAATGAACTAGCAGATTAGAAAAAGATATTGGATTGATGAAAAAATTGCCCAGTTTATTTATGCAACCGAATATCTTCTTTCCGTCTGATGAGAACCACATTTTCATTAATTGGTTCAGTCACTGAGACCAGGGATACAGTCCACCCAGCAGAGCTGAGTGTTGCAGGGAAACTGCTGGATCAAGTGTATTGACAGAGAATGGATGCAATGTGCAAACAGCTCTGGAGGGTAGGTTAAATAAAATTGCTTAACCTAAGTATTGCTTGGGGTGGAGTAATGTCCACAATGATCCTGTTTGTTGTGCTTGTATAAAAAAGAAGAAAGGAAAGTCTTCCTTGCCAACTAAACAATGCTACGTAAGGGAGAATGCACATACACAGCAGAATTACATTACAAGAAGTGAAGTAAATGCTATAAGCATGTGAACAAAACAAATTAAATGTCTAGTACGCAGTTTGGTCTCTGGACAATTGCTGCAAACGTATCCAGATGAGAAGAGATTTAGAAGAGCACGGAGGGAATACAAAAGCTGCTAATAAAACATATGGTTGCAGTGCTTCATTTGCTGCACTCTCTTAGCCAAAGATTAAGTTGTTCCAGAAAAAAGGCTAATGTTGTTGAAAATTGCTAATACTTCCGTAATAATCCATTTTGCTGCAGCAGCAATGAAAAGAATGGGTGGAAACAAGCTAACGCTCCCAAAAGATGTTAGATGGGAACTCTGTGGTGGGACTGTTTTTGAGCAAGTATATAAAAACGGCAATATTATGATGACTCTTTTGTGAAAGAAAATTCGAGATAAAATAGATGGCACATGTCACGGCCAAAATCCTCAACATTGTGCGTAAGAGAAATGTTGCACATATGATGAGCTTCTGATACCCATCTCTCAAGCTTTAAACAAAATACAGAAAAATAGATGTTTTAATTGCGGATTGTCTGTTGAAAAATTGGAAGGAACTGAAGGTGAACACTTAAAAAACAGGAATACAAAATGGACAGAATTAAATTCATGCAGTAAACAAACGAATGGGACAAGCACTGACTCTTTTTTTGGCAAATATTGTCATTATCCCAATATCAGGGTTCAAAAACCTAAGTGCTGAGGAGAGGAGTTTGCAATGACATGTGGTATCCAGCAATCAATCCATCTTTTATGCCCAACTATATAAAACTTCAGAGCTGAAGCGGGGGGAACAATCAAAAAAATATATGTTTTGCTGAAGATATTTTAAGGAGGTCCACACCAGTAAACTGGTGGAATGGAAGTCACTTAAATAGCCCTCTGGATTTAGAGGACTGTTCAAGTAATGATTTCACTTTTGAGCAGCAGTAGCTTCTTTCATGCAGGCGTTTTGAAAGAATATTTCTTCCTTTGGGAATCAATCATTTCTAAAGTAAAGAAATCGGTTGGGGACCAAATTAAAGCGGACAGCTTGTTTTTACTATTCCGATTATGAATAGGACACAAAGAGAAGCATCGATGTGAAGACGACGAAAATGAGCTACAGAGGACAGGCAGGGACAGTAGTATATAAGTTTTTCCATGTGTCGGGCTGGGCTGACAGTCAGTCTAAGTTTCTTAAAATAAAGATATATTTTGTTTAGCCAAATTAGTAAAAAACATGGATTGTTTGTTTAAGCAAATAACTTATGCTGTAATGTTGTTATTGTTTCAGTTGAATAAATCTATTTAATTGTTATTAAGGTGCAGGATTATTTTTTCTCCTTCCTAAGTACAAACAGAAAATTGTGTCAAAACTATGAATGATTAACCCTTTAAACGGGGGAGAAAAAAGTAATATTAAAATGTGATTCTAAAATCTTCATTTACTTGCATTGTTAAAAAGCTAGAAATAGTTTAGGTAGAACTTTGTTTTAAAATCCAACATCGATTTAAATCAAGCCTTACTTGATAGTGATTTAAATAGTGAATTTAAATCGTTGATTTAAATCATTTAGATTTAAATCAAAAACACCCTGGGTCAGGGACCTATTGCGTGCACCACCAGACCACAGTGCGATATACTGGACGGCTTCCCTCAGCTCTTGGGGGGCAAGACCTCGTTCAGATCACTGATGACTTCCAGGTTCTGGCAGCAACCACGCCCCTGTCTACTGTAGTAGGAGGCCTTTAAAAGGTGATCCAGATGCACCCAATAACTGGGCTGGAACCACAAAGACCTGGAAGGGAAATGGGAATCAAAGCACCCACACCATCTGCCAAGTTGTTCCGGGGAAGGCCCGCCCTTAATGGCTGGACATTAGCCAATGCTACGTATAAGGAGTCAGCACCCTAATGTTGCTGCACTAAACATATACATGGCTTACCCCCACCGAGACTCAGGCTTCGGTGGCACGTACTCCACCTAGTGGCAGAACCATGCGTTTGCCTATGGTCGCTCTGCCACATATCCCTCCCCCTTTGATAAAGGTGAAGGTCTTCTCACTTGAACATCCTTTCATAACAAGGGTAAAAAAACACCTACAACAGTGGAGCAATCTCACACCATTCTGTGACTCTTCCACTGTCAGGGCGGAACACAATATTTTCCCTTGGGGACCTTCTATACAATTTTGTCACTGACCCATAGCTATGGTCTTTGTAACACCACCATGAGAGTCAGGGGATTCTCATTTACATCGTATGGGGCAACCGAACAGAATTACTGCCACTCACTACCAGAGGCACAACCCATGATAACGCTATGCAACAAGTATGTTACTCATCTGCAGCCTGCCTGACTGACATCACATTGGAGTTACTACTGACAACCTCGCTAGGGGAATCTTTGTCCCGTATATTACAGACACTTCAATATTGTCTGAAACTCACTTGCGTTATCCCTTGTATCTTACTAGGGTTGAAGCACCCATTTCTCCCTGTTATGTTGCAGCTCACTTTCCCCATCAACCATGGAGGATACTTGGGTCCATCAACGCTAGCAAACAAGCTCTCAGCAATATTCACATTCAGAAGTTTTACTTTCCTCTGCAGAGAGTATTATAGCAAACATTGTGAGTAACCTAACCTCACCTCATCACTTATGTTAAGGTTTTAACCCATTCAAGTAACGGGGCAGACAAAGCGCCTCTCCTAAACCGCTGTTTCAGACATTACTGCACGGGCCCCTTCATTTAGGTCTGGTGACACAATTCCCCTGTGCAACACGTTCATTGGATTCATTTCTCATAGCTGCGGATTCCTCTGCTGCAACGTGAGTGGGAGAGTTTCTTTCACATCTCCGTATACTAATCGTAGGGGAAATCTCCAGTATACATGCTTTTGTTATATCCTGGGCACTGCTGAGAACCTATGCATATAGGAAACCTTGCTGTTTACCTCAAGCTATGGTTACTGGGGATTTCTCTTACCATCTGGGCGGGTTCTAACAAAAACTGACCTGCCCTCACTAGCGACACTGAGCTATCCACTCTTTGCGGGTGTTTGGTAGCGCTCACTTTTTGCATTCACTTCCATCGATACAGTCCTTGTTTGACCTTTTGCAGTAAAAAGCTAATGAATATGCGAAATTCCTTGCATGCACCATTTGCACTACAGCTGCACTTACTTATCCCGGCAGAATGACCATTCAACTTACATCTCCAGCAGTGTCACAATCTGGATTTCTATCACAGATCACTTCTCTGTAATCTACCCTGCTCAGAGTGAACCACAAATTCTGCCTTGGCACCCGTTTTCATTGCATCAAGTTTTGTCATCATTGCCATCTGCATAATCAGCATTTATCATTACACTGTAGCACTGACACAGTGCCGTTGTCCATTCCACACTGAAATAGAGACTTCTTCACAGAGTATTTGTTTCCCCATGGTCAATAACCACCAATTACACTCAAATAGTCTTCCACATACTTGAAGCGGAGCCTTCATATCCAAGGTTTGCCTTCTCCCTTCCAGGCAATGCATTGGCCGGTGGTTCACACCAGGAAACTCATCACCTTTTCCACACAGCTAGAGTCAACTGTATTGAATTCCTGGTGTCACATTATATCCGCAGGAGATAGCCACAATTCCTAGGATTGATATCAATCCCCAGAATTACCAGCACCCGGCACCACAATTGTGCTATTACAGCAACAACCGCTAGGGGCGCACTGCAAACTTGACACGTTAACTTTAATAACATTACAGGGCGCTGGGTCTTGGTAATCTAACAATTTACTGCTCTGGCTGTCACTTCACAGGGACACACATCCTGATGCTTACTAGGACTGCTGCCCCCTTGACCTCTAGGGGCCACACTAGAGATACTCTCTGCTACCGCACCTTTGTACTTGTTCCACACAGGGCCGCTGTAACTGGGCGTAATTTTGCAACACAGTCAAATCCCATGCTCAGCCTGTGTGGACATAAGCTATGGATCATATGTATATTTAATCCCTTGTAGCATTTGCAATAGGACAGCTTTTATTACTCACAGGAAGCACACATTGAATTTGGTTCCCTACTCCCAAGGCAACCAGAAGGTAAATCATACTGACAGTCCATCGACTTCACTAGTCCATTTTTTCAGAGTTCATCACCCTCAGGACTCTTCTCAAGCCCTGGCAGTGTGTCTGTGCCTACATTTTGCCCACCTGGTGACACACACACATCCTGGACTTGAATGACGTCTCAAAAACTGTGTATAAATAACAGGAACAGTCTTACGGGGTACTTCTGAATGTCTGAGCCAGTCTGGACCTCTCCTGCTGACTGTTCCATACAGCACTATGTGGGGCTTCAGACACCCTGTGATACAGGGCTTGGGGCTGCAACCTCTCCGGCCTTCTCCTGAGACGGGCCGTCAGGAGGCACATTCTGCTGTCTATGGCTACCTCCAACATGGCTCCCTCTGCTGGGCTGGGTGGTAGCAGGCTCATGCATTGATGAATGTGGTTGCCTGTGGCAACGGCAGAACAACGGTCCACTCTGCAACATCTGCCTCTCCAGACAGGACGCATACTTTGCTGGAAAACGTCTCCTGGGCACGGGAATCCCCTCCTGCTAGTCATCATGTTGGTTGCCATCAGCAACAGACTATCCACACTCCTTTTAGGCTCTGCATCTTTCTTTACACAAATAGTTTTGATTAACTCCCCAGACTTGCCAGAATCTGAGCCTTTAGTTTGGGGTTAGGTATCTGGTATCCTGCACGGACATGTACAATTCACCCTTCTGGGGTTTGCAGTCAGAATAGGGGCCTGGACATCAGCACCCACTGCTTGTGGGCTGCACTTCTCGCTGACGTACTTGTCAAAAGCTGCAAGGAAGGCTCCACCGTCTTACACTCCTGCGGCCATCTTCCACATCGCTCTCCGCTCCGACACTTCGGGCCCTCAAGTCCTCATCGCCAGACCTTCATTTGGGACCAGGCCTTATCGGTCTGCGCTGTTGTCGGAGCCTTAATGGCTTTTACGTGGTCAGCCTACAAGTTCTGCCCGGAGTTTATTATCCTCCTGAAGCTTGGTCATGCGCATGTGCCCACAGTTTACTCACTACCTGTTGCTGGGCAGTTATTTGCACCAGCTGGGCGAGCAAGACTCCTCTTTTAGTTGCAGCAACACAGTCTGTTTAAATCACACAGGACTATTTGCACTAGTACCAGTATTAGCCTCCAGCCCTTTAATTTTTGTTCGCCTACACCATACACTTTACAGTCTTGACCTGTCCACTGTTTCAGTATTCTTATGCTAGTACTATTGTGCCAATAGTGCCAAGTTCCATGCCCCGCAATCTCCACCATATGTCAACGCCCTCTCGTGCGTTATCGGACCGCCATCTTGGGCGTCCCTGGGGTACTTTAGCTCGGTTAGCCGCTTTGTTCAAACGGGATGGCACTCAAACATAGGCACTCTTGACAACGACTTCTTCTTCAAGCTGGCCTCAGCCTGTTTTTATTGCAGCACAGGTTTACAGCACAGCATTCAGAACAACAGAACAAACACCCTCAGGCAATCAGGCCACTGACTAAAAACATTAAAGTATAGCCCTCTTACTAGTGGTCTAGGGCCTATTGCCGAGGCACCACAGCCCACAGTGCGTTTCCTGGACAGGCTTCCCTCAGCCTCTTGGGGCCAGAGCCTCGCTTCTGCTCAATGCTGCTCCTGGTTCTGGAAGCAACCTCGCCCTGATCTCCTGTGTAGTAGGAGGACCTTTAATAGGTGCTCCAGATGCACCAATACTGGGCTGGAACCCAAAGAACCTGGAACGTGGAACAACCACCCTCACCATCTGCACGTGTTCGGAGAAGGCCAGCCCTTAATGGCTGGACATTAGCCATGTATGTATAAAGGGTTCAAGATCCCTAATGTTGTTGACTGTCAATACCTGGCTTCCCCACGAGACCAGGCACTTGGTGGCATGTACGCCACCTAGTGGCAGAATCCTGCGACTGCCTATGGTCGCTCTGTGACAATATATATCATGATAATCGCCTTGTGTTTGCTTGTACCTCTAAATTTTTATGACTAATTTTTATTATGTGTTTGTGTTTATCCCATTATACATTTTTCAATAAAATTATGTATTTTTAATTCAATATTCAGATTTTTTTGTGTGACCTTGTCAGTTATGTTATGTGTTTTTGGTTGGTCCAGGACATATTTGTTTTGCCTTTTATGTAGCTCTATTAATATCATTAGTCTGTACTTTATCTCATGTACTGGAAGACTGAGGTAATACAATGGGTTTTTATTTCTAACAGTTTCCTGAAGAATCGTATTTACTGTCATTTGCATACAATCTTTCAAATGTTCTCAAATCCTTTTTCCATGACAAAACCTCTACTTTATTACCCACAGAAGTTGTGGTTTCTGTGCGTTTTTGTAGACATACTCGATACTGGGAAAGCACAAGCAGTTTAGACATTTTGGAATAACAAGAGACACATGATGTCAATCTTAAGCAAGGCATTTAATGGTAGTAGAATATTTATGCACAATACAAATGAGGGCATGCATTATAATTAATAGCTGTGATGGCAAAATTATGTTGATGCAAGGTTTCAAGGTTTTGGACGATGCCAACTATGCTTTACCTTCTGAAATGCTGTGCTTTGTTTATGCTACACAGCTTAAGGATAATTGGCACAGCTATTGGCAGCTTCTAGGGTTATAAGCATATCTGCTAAACCACATGACTGTGTTATATATAATAGAACGATGCCTCAAATTCATGCATTTTATTCCAATAACAATGAAATCACATAGATCTATTGCTAAAATAGCAGGACAGAAATCAATTCCCAGCAAGAAACAATAAAAGCCTCAATGCTACATAAAAAAATTGCACAGGTACAAAATGCTGATGGACAATTATCACTTATTACTCATGAGGGGAGCAATGGCTTAGGGTGCTTTCACTCGGACACATTTATTTGGTGCGTCTTGATGTTTTTATTGTGCAGAAATGTACAGCATTAATTACTGTGCATTTCTGCACAAAAAAAACATCCGAAATACGCAATGAAAACTGACGGTAAAAAATCTGTGCTGTGTCTATGCAGCACAAAGTACCATCAGATTTTCAACAGATTCAAAATACTGAATCCACCAAAAATCAAATGGTAAACCTGTGCTGTGTAGACCTAGCATTTAGTGACTCTGCTTTTCTTTTATGTACTTCTGTCTACTGTGGGTCCACAGAAATGGGTACCATTTTACAGAAACCTTTCCCATCTTGTGATTAGACATCATATTTATGAAGAAGCTACAATAGAGGGGGACCATGTCATTAAGATCGGCGGTTTAGTAGCTCGGTTTTCACGTTTTTATCAGTGAAAACTGCGGCACCTTGATGTATGTCAGTGACGAATTGCATCATAAATGGGGTCAAAACTTCGGACGCCTCGGCAGACATAGACCCACATTCGGGATAGGTCTGCCGGTCGTGGAGAGTGTAATGCGCCGCACTGTGCCGAGCTAGCATTCATTAAATGCGGGCAGTGTTTTCTAATGTGGTGACTGTGTCCATTGCCCAGAAACGCCACAGAACGCCCCTTCATGTAAGGCGCTTTTGAAAGTGGCGGAAACGCTGCGCCTACTGCGAGCATTCGTTTAGGTGCGTTCCAACAGCGAGCCGGGCACAGTGTGCACATTATACGCCTTTGAAATATGTGGTTGAACAGCTTCCGATCATACATGCCCCCCTTAATGTTATGCTCGTTGGTGCATCAATTTTGTAAATGTCGGGGCGTGTGGCTCACGACATGGCTGAGTGAGACGATCTTGATGAGTCTCGTGTTCTGCAGCCTTACCAGATTTTTTCAGTGAAAACATGGGGAAAACGCAACAAAACGACCAAAAGGCAAAGACCCTGCTACAGACTGCGTGCGCTCTGGGGGATATGATAGTTTTTTCCTCCTGTTAAACGGCTATCACTCCTGCTATCTGCCATGCGTCTCCTCAAGATGGCCGACACTCGTTGGCAGGCACAAATGGATCCGCGGGATCGGACCTCCATTCTGAGAGGAGGCCTCCTCTCCGTCCTCCCCGCATCATTATGGGTCTCGGCGGCCTGTTTCAAGACTTCGGCTTACCTGCAGAGCAGACGATGATGAGCTCCGGCTCTCAGCCCGCTCGCCAGCGCCTGTTTTGCCGGAGGTAGCCCTGCTTTAACACAGGAGCGAAGCGCGGTGAGTCACAGCCTGCGGCTCCCGATCCCCGAGTTGCCAGCGGCGTGTCAGCTTACCCCAGCGGGGATTTCCACAGGACAGCGCAAGCTGAATGACGGGACCCAGGCACCTCGCTCTCCATCTGGAGCGCCCCGTCCTCTCTGGCAGGCTGGAGGAGCCTACTCTCTGGCCCCTGAGGCCCTTCGCCCACCACCCTCTTGGCTTTACTGGAACATAAACCCAGAGAGATCGCACTAATGCTGGGAACCGTACTCTCAGGAAACTGTTTTCTGTGCCACACATAAACCAGACTCCCTTGAGGCATATGCCATATTGCCCCTGGGGGGGCAGAGAAAGAGGGGTTAGGGCATTCTGGGAGCCCAGGCCTTACACCCTGCAATGGCTTGGAGGCCACATGCACTCACAGGGGCTCCTCCCCCTCATGGTCATCCGGATCTCCTGGGCCAGCGTATCCTATGCAACAGGCCTCACTTCCCATCAGCCCGCCATCTTCGGAAATCTCAGCCACTGCAGGGCTTTGGCCAATGCCATTTCTGCCCGTGGGGGACAAATGAGAAGGCTGCCTGCCTTACGACTTTCACTGCGTCCGCGGCTGACTACCACGCCCACAGGTGACCCCCCCAATCTTTGGAGCTTCAAGTGCAGAAAACTGGATGGCACATCTTTCTTTTCTATCACTGAGTCTACAAGCTCAATCAGAAAGAGATAGGCGGTGACCCTGGCGGATCTGAAACACTGATACAAGCCGCTACCATCTCGGGCAGTTCTTTCCCTGTTGGCGAGAAAAACCAAATTGTCGACAAATGCGACTGGTCGATTGACCAACTTTCGGTTACGGGCAACTATCCTCTTTGCAATCCTCTGTAGCTTGGCTGGAACAAGCGCAGGTCCAGACTTCTTCCACCCTTTCTTCTGTCTCTGAAGTAGTAACGCAGCATTCAACTCAACTGTTCTCTCTACAGCAGCATCTGGATGATATCGAGAACCGAAGCCGGCGCGACAACCTAAGAATTAGAGGCCTTCCTGAATCTATCCCTAATGCTGACTTGTTCTCGGTTGTCGCTACTATATTCATTACCTATTGGGCCGTCAATCCTCGGCTACATATTGATATTGATAGAGCTCAATGGGCCTTAGATCGCCAAAACTCCGATTACCCAGGGCCGCCCGTGAAGTCATATGCCGCGGTCCACTTCTTGCCCATGAAAGAGGAATTTTTTTTTGAAGCTAGACGGAAGTTAGTCACTGACATTTCAAGGATCTCTATCTGGATTATGCAAGGATCTGTCAGGCTTACCTAAGCCCAGCGAGCATCCTTAAACCACTTCTGACTTTCTGCAGGAAAAGAACATTCATTCTAACTGGGGGTACCCTTTTGCCCTACGCATCCGGACAGACAAAAAGGTTCAGCTGCGGACATCCCACTGGTTTTGCAGTCTTTGGGTATCCAAGACCTATCCTTCCCAGACTGGCCTACACTATCATCACTTGCTTCTGGACCTGTCCTGCGGAAGAGACATTCTCAGCTGATCTCTGTCCCCCCGGCCCCTGTGGGATCCGGAGGTCGTCGAGACGGGAGGCAGCGACCTGGGGGGCTCCTCGGGCCAGGGCCGGCGAGGTCTCCCCTCTGTGCAACCCATTAACATCAGCCAGGTCATTGAGATTAGTTTAAGTGAATCATAACTTGCCGTCCTGTGGCGAGGTCTTGGGAGCCTCTGATGGGTGGTTTCTTGTGTTGAGTTTCATTGGCCCCTGACGTGCTGGTGACGTACATATTCAATGTTCCTCTCTCTTGGCTCACTGTATTAGTCGAGTAATGTGGGAGGTTTTCTTGTCCTGTTTGTATTTCCCCTTCTAAAGACGACAGTTTAGCTGGTTATTTTCCCTTTCCATATCTCAATGCGGGTAGCGAGGGGCTCCCTCTCTACTGTTACGTACTGCCACATACCCCCTGTAGGCGGGACTCCTGCTTTGAGTATTCTCAATTTTGCAGGGTGTTAGTTCCTTGGTTCTTGTTTCCTGTTAAGTAACCGCGCAGGACCCCTGTTCCTGCTACTTAGTGTGTCTGTGTGATACGTGTTTGTCGGTGTGTTGGGTGGGTGTGTGTGGGGTGTTTTTCTTTTTTCTTATTCTTTCTCTCTTCCTCTCCTTTTTCTACTTCCCCCTCCCTGTCTTTGTCTCTGCACGGACAGTTACAACTTGGTAGGAGGCTTGACCCGACCTTGCGTTATCTATTACCATGCCTCAACCATCTCCAACAGCGATGGATGTACGCATTGCCTCATTCAACGCCAAAGGGTTGAATACCCCAGAATAGAGGGCGCAGATCCTCCACCACTTCCATCGGGCCGGAGCGCAGATTGTGTACCTCCAAGAAACACATTTCAAGGTAGGACACGCCCCTGTTATTAAAAATAAGTATTATACGTCCTGGCATTTTGCCAACGTTTCTGAGTCCAGGTCCAGGGGGGTCGCCATAGCAATTCATCACTCCTTGGCCCACCAGGTCATTAGCTGCATTGTCGACCCGGGAGCGCGTTACCTGATCTTAATCCTCTCTATTGGTGGGCAAACTTTCACTATTATCAATGCATACGCCCCAAATGTGGGCCAGGCAGATTTCTTTGATACATTAGTCGACACCGCTCTCCCCTTGGTTCAGGGGACCGTATTGCTAACATTACACTATATCCCACTTTGGACAACTTCTCCGGGAAATCATCTCTGTCCTACTCGATTATCAAGAGGGTGAAGAGGGCCTTCCTATTACTCCAACTTTGTGATTCCTGGAGAATGCTGCATCCCACGGATAGGGATTACTCCTTTTTTTCTCCCCCTCATGGCTCACATAGTCGTCTGGACTATATTATGATCCAGCACTCCGCTTTGCCTTTACTGAGGTCCACCTCCATTGGCAATATCCTATGGTCCGACCATGCTCCCGTATTCTGTACTATTCAGCTTCCGGCTTTTACTAAAAGGTCTGGAATGGAGGTTTTAACCTCCCTTCTTCTAAACGTTCTTGTGGGGCGGGAGTTTGGGGCCATTTCAATTTACAGCTGTCAGTCTCCCCCTGCGTGCACCCAAAATGGGAAGCCTTTTAAATGTGTGATACGGGGGGTTCGACAAGCCGGTTTGGGCTTAAAAAGGATATCCCCAAACCTTAAGAAACTCTCCCCAAGGTTTCTGCCTAAAAAAAGGCGCAAAAAAGTCCCTCCCCACCCCCCCTTTTTAGGGAAATTACAGGACGGCGTTGGAGGTGAAACCCCTTCGGAAACATCATGGGTCGACTCATACGGTTTTTCCGTAGAAATTTGAGTTGGCAAATAAAAGTGGAGGATGTTCCCAGGGCGGCCCGCGCCAGAGGTGCAGTCCTACACCCTTTATTAAAAACTGTCCAAATCAGGGGCCCCACCAACGATGGATTCCCCATTTTTTTCACGTTTTTACTTAAATTGTATAATTTTTCCCTCCTCCCCCCCCCCAACCGGGGGTTTACCCTCCCCCCCTCCCAGTTATCTAAAATCCCAGCTGGATTGCAGCGTTTGGGAAAAACCCTTTCAGTTCTTTAAGCCCTTTCCCGGGGAACCACTTTGCCCCTTAAAACTTCGGAAAGCTTTTAATTTCTGTTTCGGTAGATCCCCTTTTCCTGCGCACATGTTGCTGTATCCCCCAAGCTGGAAAGGATCCCCCGTCCCGTGGAAGCTATCGCCCCATTTTTTGTTAAATGTTGATCTCAAGATATATGCAAAAATGATCGCTAACAGACTCAATCCGCTCCTGAACTCCATTATCCATCCGGATCAGGTGGGCTTTGTCCCGGGCAGAGAGGTGCGCGATAACACGCTCAAAACCCTCGACATCATTCATTACGCTCGTACTCATAAAATGCCTCTACTGGTTTTATCCCTGGATGCAGAGAAGGCCTTCGATCGTATTTCGTGGCCTTCCCTCCATCAAACCCTTGCCCAGATTGGGCTGGGTCCTACCTTTCTTTCTATGTTAGCAGCTTTGTATCACGCGCCCTCTGCCCGTATCAAGGTCAATGGTACCTTATCTGACCCTCTTCTCATCTCTAATGGGACGAGACAGGGCTGTCCCCTGTACCCCTTATTGTATGTTTTAGTTATGGAGAATCTGATGGCGACCATTAGAGCCAACCCTGATATTTCAGGAATTACGATTGGGACAAGGGAGTACAAGTGTTCTGCCTTCGCAGATGACCTCTTGGTATATGTCTCCAACCCACACATTTCCCTCCCGTCCCTCATGGCCGATGTTAGACGCTTCGGAGCCTGGTCTAATTTTAAAATTAATTTCTTTAAAATCTGCCGGCTTGGGCATAGGTGTCAGTCCGCAGGACCCGGGGTTCTTTAATCTAATTTTCTTTCGAGTGGCTGGAAACTGGCATTTCTTATCTGGGGATACACATATCGGAGGACCTCTCAAAACTTTTTTCTAACCCTCCCCCCTTTTTTTTTTCTCTCTCTACTTCTTGCTTCTTCCCCCTCCCTCTTTTTTTGTGTCTTAGTTGTTTGTCCTGTATGAGTGTGGGTGTTGTGATGTATTGTCCGCCATATGGTCTTCTGAGTGTTTATGTTCTTCTCTCATGTAGTCTACATGTATTCGACTTTCTGTAAAAGGGTTCTTACAGGACCCTGCGGTCATTCAGGATTCTTCCCCTCTTCCTCTCCCCCTTTCTCTTGGGGGGGGAGAGGAGGAGGGGGGAGACTTAATTTACTCCAATCTACCTTGCTCATTACAGAAATCGGCGAATGCCAGTGTTCTAGTTTCTGTAGTCTACCCTGATATTGGCGTTCTACCTCCTTTTACTTCTCAATGTTATTGGAATTCTGATTTCTTACTACCTTTATGTTTTACATGTATACATATAGCTATATGCACAAAGTTTGGAACACGGGTCAAGTCTTGTTATGCATAAAAGCCTCCCTTTTCTGAATGATAGGAGCAATGGACATTCCCCACCGGGGGAGCAATCTCCCACTCCTCTTCGATGCCTCGCTGTCTGGCTTGAGGATGTGGTTTTTTGGAGGGTTCTCTTATTTTCTCCCTGCCCTGTGGAATCTCCATTGTTGTGGATCTCTCTTCTGGTATAAGAAATGGGAAATCTAATTCCCTTGGTCTTTAGACTCATATTGAAGTTTTTCCTTGTTAAAATCTATGGCTTATGTACTACATAATTTATTGTTGACTGATTACGTGTGATGTTTTGATGTGTTCTACCACTTATATTTTTCACCTTGATTGCCATGTGAGCTGCTTAAAAATGTTTATTTTTTCTAAATAAAAGCCTTTCAATATGAAACAAAATGACATAGCACTCATAGCACTAATGTTGGTAATCATCTTTTATTATTTTTAATGGTACTGATAAATACTGTAAATAGAAAAAATGACATCTGCATCCTCATGTCTATTGTTGTTATTAAAAATGGAAATGCAAAAAAAAAATTGTAGTAAATGTCATTGGAATCTGCATAACTTTTTTTTATGATAAGCCAGACAAGCAACCATATGAAACACGGACAGATGTAGCATAACTAAGCTTGACAAATAATGCACCATGATACTATTGCACAGAACATGATCTAAACTTTTTAATGGTCATAAACGGCTCTGTTTAGAGATAAGAAAAGATAACATGTAAAGCCATGATACCACAGTCAATTTTAATTTTTGGGTTTATTTTTGTATTTTTTCCCTCAGAATTTTAAAAATATTTTTTAAAGAAAAATTTAAAATTAACAATGCATTACAGTATTTTAATGGTAGAAACCCCCAATACACCGGGGATCAACTACTTTTTTGGGAAAATGGATTCTGATTTTTGTTTCTTTTTGGGGCCTGCAAATTAAATTGTTTTTTGGAAAATGGAAAATATATTTATAGATATATATTTAAATGTCGGGAAAATTAAAAATTAGTGATTTGGGAGCCCAAAAACCTATTAAATTTAATTTAAAGACATTTTTGGGCCCCTTTGGGTAAAGGGGATTTTAAAAAAGGGCCCCTGGTTGATACAAAAAATTTCTTGGTTTAAAAAAACACCCTATAAATTAAATACTTTAAGGAAAATTTTAAACCCAAAAAAATTTTTTTTCCTTTTTTAGTAGTTAAATCCCAAAAAGGATTCGGGAGACAAAATGTTGTTTTTTTCAGTCAAGGGGGCCATTCCCCAATACTTAAAAAAAGAACTGAAAAATTTTTGTCGGCACAAAAGGCCTTGTTAACCACGGCTTAAAAAGGGGGCCCTTTTTTTCAGTTCCCTAATTAACGCGGCCCAAGGGGCGGCCCTTTAAAGGCCGGGGAAAAAGGGCCCCTTCATTACGGTAATTCACAAATTTTCTAGAGAAAGCACCGTATACGCGCCCCCTTTGCGTGATTGTCTTGGTCCGGCGAAGTTTCCCGGGACCCCCCTTCACTCCCCCGCCCCCCCCCCGCCCCCGTCACCCCCGGGGGTAATTGCGGGGCGTTTAAATTTCGTCCCCCAATTAAGCCCTGTGAACAAGGCCCAAGTGGAAATTTGGAAATTGTTGGTGAAAAATGAAGAGTAAAGGGTGCTTTAATTTTGAGGAGTTTAAACATTAAAGTTTTGAAAGGGGGGGAGTTCTGCCCTTTTAGGGGTAATTCTAGCAATTTTTTGGTTATTTTTATATAAAATGGTACCCATAAAAAGGGGGGAATTTATTGTGTTTAAAGCAAAAAAAAAAATTGGCAAAAGTTTTGGAAATTTTTGTATCCCTTTTAGAAGGGATTAAAATTGCTTTTTAATTTTTTTCTGGGAAAAAATTTGTTCCCGGCTTTTGTGGGTGTTTTCTTTGAAAATTTACCAATTACATAAAACTTTAAACTCTTAAAACCCAAATACAAAAGTTAATGGCAATGGGATGGAGTAATGGGCAGTTTTCCTTTGTTCAGCAGAATAATGCTCCCTCTTTTGTTTCAAATGTTTTTTAGGAATGGTTTGAATGGTTTAAGAAAAATGATAAGAGTTTAGGGGGGGTTGACTTGTTCCCCCGATTCCCCCCTTTTCAAACCTTTGAAAAATTCCAAAGGCATGTTTTTTTCAAAATAAATCAGTTCCATGGAGGGGCTTAAGTGTTTGGGGCTAAAAAAAAGGGCACCTTCTGAGCTCTCGTGTGCCCCCGCCTTTTACGTGCTCTTTTGGCCCCATGAGGGGGCCCCACACAAAATTAGACAGGCAGTGTTTTTAGTAGTTGACTGGTCCCTTGGGGGATGCTGTTACATACAAACCAATGGTGTGACCATCTCCCTATTTTTGTGCAGATATCAATTTTTGGGCCCTTAAAGGGGTGTTTTTTTGGGGGGGGCTTCTTATCCCTTACAAATGTAAAAAAAAAAAAATTGGCAGCATTCCGTGATAATGAGGTAGCATAATTTTGTTTTCCCCCTCTATGGTTTATATGTGATTTTTTTTTTTAACCCCAAATTTATGGGGGAAAGGGGGCCCAAGAGGGTGGGCAAAAATATCCGGGGTAAACACTGGGTGACTAAATCAAGTATTTTTTTCACTTTTCCCCAAGATTTTTGCTACATATTGTTTGTAAAAAGCTTAGGGGTTAAAAGGGGTAATGTTTTTCGCAGCAAAATTAAATATATTTTGATTTTGTCTGTTACCCCATTTTTAGTTTGGCTGTTGTTATATTACAATTTCTTTTTATGAAAAATTTTTTTTGTTTGTTCTTCATCCCCCAAACCCCCCAAAATTTGGGTAACAAAAAAAACAGTTAAAATGTAATTGTTTAAGTGTAAAGTTTTTTAGCTTTCCCAGTTTGGGCAAAGAAGCAGATATATTTTTTCTTTGGGAAAAAAATGAAAAGGGGACACTTTGACACAATTAAATAGGGGTTTGGGGTTGTACAGGCTTTTAAATGGGGAGCAAATGAAAAAAAAATTTTTGGTTTTTAATCTCTTACACACTGTCTCGATGGTTACGGGAATTTTAAAACCATGGCCCCCCTAATGGAAAAGAACTCTTTGGGGGTCCGGGAAAAAAAAAAAATTGTTGCTTTTACAAAAACATTCCCCCAGGTTTTTGGGAAGATTGCCAACACTCTAATCTGAGCTGCAGTACGTACCCAAAACCCATACAGCGGGTTTAAGAAGACGGGTTCCCCACCAAACGGCTTGTCATGGTCCCAAATAAAATTTTCAGTGTAAACCGGGTGTAACCTTTAAAAGGGCTGCTAGGGAAAAAAACCCTGAAGCGTCCCACTGCATGGTTTTTTCTGCCGGACTTTTTTTTAAAGACTCCCGGGCGGTTTTCTTCCGGGAAAAATTATAAAACATTTTAAAAGCAAAGGGGGGAAAAGGTTCCTTTTTGTTAACCCCAAGGAAAATCCCCCCCCCCCCCCCTGGGGCCGTGTGAAAACCCGCAAAACCCGGCAAAAAAGTATTTCCCTTGTCCCCTTTTGGGGAATTTGGCTTTTATGCACTTATTTTTTTTGATACCCCTAGAATGACCCTCAAAGACATTTAAAAACCCAGTGCTATTTTACTTATTAACCATGAATTATGGAACACTTTTTTTTTTCTTCATTAAAAATTTTTATTATTAGTCAAGGAAGGTTTCAATAATCAAAAAAGTTTACAATATGCTTTAGAGGAACATATCCTTTTTTTGAATTAAGGCTTTTTTTTTCCTTTTAAAAAAATTTAATATCTACCTGATTGTCATTTCCCCTACACCCAGCTTTCAGGGGGAAAATTCTTGAGGTTTTTACTCCCCCACATGTTTGTGAAAATTTTGCCAGTTTACCCACAGGGATGCCCTTTTCCATAATTTTTCCAAAGGGTCTCCAAGAAAAAGGTTTCCTTCTCCATCTGTTCCCAAACAACAGCCGTAAAAACCAGAAAATAGATAATGAACATGGGGTTTTTGTTTTTCATGTTTTAATCCCAAATTCTCATGTTTTACTTGATAAAAATGGGGGTTATGGCAGAAGGGTAAGATTTTGCCAATTTAATGGGGAAATTACTGTTAGTAGAATACAGGGTAATGTGGGGGGTAACATGCAAAAAAATAAAAATAAAAACATTAAAACCTGAAAATTAATGGGACTTGGGTTTAAAATCCTGAAAAAGAAATAAATTTTACAGGGGGCCAATCAAAAATTTTTAATAATGACCGAACAGGTGTGTACTGAAAAATGTAACTTTTAATTTGTAAACTTAAAAACTAAATAAATGGGTTAAAAAAACGTCAGACAATAAATTGGTTAGCAAATCATAATCAAAAAAAATTTAGGAATTTTGGGTAAAAACAATGTAAAAAGGGGACAGGGGAAAAAAGCCCCCTATCTGTAATGCCCTTAGAAAACATAAACGGAAAAGCCCCCCCAAAAAAAGAACTTTTTTCCCCTTTTTGGGAGGGGGGAGTGAAAGTGGTTTGTAAAGAAAATAAAAAAAAGGCAGGATCGGGACAGGGTCTTTCCCTTTTTCGGGGCGTTTCCCCTGTATTTTTTTCCCTTTTGGGCCTTTACGGTAAATTTAGGGAAAAAATGGGGAAATTCCTTTTGTGTCCCATTTTCAAAATTGGGTTTGCCCAAAAATCCAATCCCAATTTTTTTATTATGTATGCTCCCCAAATTTTTTTGTTGCCCAGTAGTTTTTTGAACTATTTTTTTTTTTTTAGATTGACGAATAAAAAGTTAAATTTATATCCCACCCCAAAAACCCGGGGGTCGTTACCCATTTTTTGGGTTTTATGGGGTTGATTTTTCTTATTTAAGAAACAACCCTTTGTTTTTTTGTGAAAAATATAAAAATATTTTTGGGAAAAATTTGGGAAACATTTGCCATTTTCAAAGTTTAAAAAGGGTTAAGACTGTAGTTTTTATACAAAATAGTTAAAAATTCATTTTCCATATGTTTACTGGGTTTTGGCAAAATTTTTTACCCTTAAAATGTCTATTTTTTTTCAAAAATTAGGGGGGTTTAAAAAATTTAGTAGTAATTATTCACATTTTCCAAAAATTTTTGAAACTTTAAAATTTTTTTTAGGAACCAGTCCCCGTTTGGGCTGGATTCGGGGGTCTGTATTTTTTGATAACCCCCCAAAAATGACCCCCATCTAAGAAACTAAAACCCCTTTTAAAATATTCAAAAATAGCATTTTAAAAAGGGTTTTTTAACCCTTTAAAGGGGATTTTCAAAAGAAATGATCTCGAAGACGACTGTCAAACCCATGCCAGGCCATTTCCCAAGGGCACAGCTGGACATGGTGATGTCACAGGACCTTTTAAGACTTTGTAAGGGTTCCCCCTTGGTGGGAAGGGATCAGCTGCGATTTTGAAGACAGGGGAGCTCCCCCCCCCTGTTTTTTTCCCTTATTTTGCGGCGTCCATAAGGGAAAACTATAATTTATGCTGGTCCCCCCTGCTGTGAACATTGAATTCACTTGGGGGAGCTTGCCGATCCCCATGGGCGTACCCTACATTAATTTGTGGGGAACCCCCTTCCCCACCCATGATGTTTGGGTACGGGCAAATTTTCGGTTATAGGGTTTAAAAGGGGTTATCCAAATGGGGAAAAAAAATTCATTGAAATAGTGCCAAGGGGGGTTTTAAAAAAAAATTTTACTCACCTACCTTTGCCCACTTTTCTCTCTAGAAATCCCCGGGACCCGTTTTCTTCCCCTTCCCGGGTTTTTTGGGCCCCAGCACACCAGAAGAGGTTCAGCTTTTTATAAATGAATTGAGCACAAGTTTCTCCCATATTCATGAAAAAGAACCCCGAAGTGGGAAAAAAAAAAAGGGGTCTGCGAGCTCCGGAGCAACAGCAGCGGGAGCCAGGTAGAAAAGTATACCATTTCTTTCCTCTTGTTTTCTCCATCCTTGCCCCACTTCAAATGAATTTTTTTTTTACCTGTTGGGGCCCAATCCTTTTAAAATTTTAAATGTATTTCTGTACATGAAGGTTCACCGGGGGAAAGGGCCTTTAAAATTTTTCGGGAGCAAAATTTACACAAAGATCAACCTTGGGGAATTACTAGTTAATTTTTACATTAGCCAATTCAAGCTGAAACTTACAAACTAATTTTTCTGATTGCCCAAAGGGAAAAAAATTCCTGAAATGTCCCATTCCCCAAACTTTGGAGTACTCATAAAATTTACTTGTATGCTGCAGTTTTCAACTTTTGGGAAAAAAAAAACTATGGTGGGAAATTTTTTGTTTAAAAAAAAAAACTGGGTTTAATTTTCAACCCTTTTAATAATTTTAAATTTTAAGGAAAAAAGGCCCCCGAAAAAAAAGATAAATTAAGAAGCAGTGATGATACTGTAATAAAGTCTGTTTATAACTGTAATGGGGAAGAGTGATGTACTTTATTTCGGAGCAGCTGTTGTTTTTGTATACCCCCCTCTCAGTCATAGTTTCATAGTTTCAAAAAAGTTTGGGTTTAAGGGGGAAAAAAAACAAGTGTCCCATCTTTTTCAGCCCGTTTGTGCTAAAAGGGGTTTTTATCCAGAGGGAAAGGGAAAAAACCCAAGAGGGAGGGAACCCAAAAATCCTCCCTTTTAGGGGAAAAAATTCCCCCTTACTCCAAAATGGGAATCAAAAAATCCCGGATCAATTTTCCCCCTTTTCCTGAATCCTTGTCACTATAACTTGTTATATTATTACGGGTCCCAGAAATGCATCCCAAAACCCTTTTTTAATCGGTTATTGAATTCACCATGGGCAAGGTTTCCCCCTGGCAGAGAAAAATTTCCCTTTGTCCCCACTGCTCTTTCAGTAAAGAAACCCTTTTATGTTTAGTAAAAACTTTTGTTCCTCAAAACGTAAAAGGGTGCCCCCTTTTTTTCTGATACAGCCTTTTTTTTAAATAAATCTTGGGAGAGAAACTCTATTTGACCTTTGGGTGTATTTTAAACCTTTTTTATTATGTCCCCCCAAAGCCTTTTTTTCTTAAAATAAAAACCCTAATTTGCCCAAACTTTCTTTGTAAATGGGAAATCCCCCCATCCTTTTTTTTAAATTTTTTTTCCCCCCCCCTTTGTACCTGTTCAAAACTCACAATGTCTTTTTCCCGGGGCAATGGTCCCCAAAATGTACACAATTTTTCCATGTGTGGGCTAAAAAAAAACCCGTGACTTGTAAAAAATGGGAGAATAATGTTCTCATCATGTTTCATCCCCCCAAACCCCCTTTTTAAAGCACCCCATGATCCCATTTTTCTTTGGCTGCTGTGCCCGACACTGGGTGCTACAATTAAGTTTACTTTCCCCAGGGTTTCCCAAAGTCCTTCTCCATGTCACTTTTTCCCAGTTTTTTTTTTATTTAACAAAGTAAATCATTTTAATGGAATTTTTTTTCCCCATGTGCATAAAAACCCTTTCAAATTTTTCCCCGTTTTTAAAACCCCATCTGCCATTTCCCTGCCCCGGCCCTCCAACTTATCCAGATCCCCTTTTTAATAACAATTTTCTCTATTGTGTTGATTACTTTTCAGAGTTAGTATCGTCTGCAAAGATCGAAATTTTCTACTGTGTTTTCCCCTGGTAAAATCCCCTTAATGAAAATTTTTTAAAGAGGATGGGCCCCAAAATGACCCTTGTGGTAACCCCCCAAGTTTAAAAACGATTTCCCGTTGAGTATGTACCGTTAATTACTACCCTTTTTTTTTCTATCAGTGAGCCGTTCTTACCCCTTTTGGGGACACAATTTTTGTGGGAGTCAGTTTGTGCATTTCCAGTTTTTATAAATATGTTTAAAAACAAGCCATTAAAACCCCGGTCATAAAACAGGTTTTAAGCTCATTGAGTATGGTTTTGGCCCCAAAAACGCTAAAAAAAAATTTTTTGGGGGAAAAGGTTATCTCCAAAAAAGACATAAACCTAGTTTTTCTACTTTTATAAAATGGGGTAAAAAGTCATCAAAAAAATCATATTTAAAATCAAAATGGGGCCCAAAATTAAAAACGTAGTTCATCCCCCAAAAAAAAGTCCTTTCACACCTTTTGTTTTACAAAAAAAATTTAAAAAATTTGGCTATTAGAAGATAGCGATGCTTAAAAATTGTTTTTACAGAAAAAAAAACTTTTAAAAAAAAAAAAAAAAATTGTTTTTCCACACAAAAAAACTATATTTAAATTGGGGATCACCCCTAATTTGTCCTTAACCCACATAGTAAAACTAACTTTTTCAAAGGTTGTACGGTGAAAAACTATTAAAAATAAAAAAAAAAAAACATGCTATGATTGCAAATATTTTTTTTTTTTCACCCCTGGGTTCCAAAAAAAAGGATTTAAAAGCGATCAAAAGTCTTGTCCCCCAAAAATGATAAAAAACCCAAAAAAAACGTCAAAAATCGTCCCGCCCCCCAAAAAAAGGGGCCCATTTCAGCTCCGTAAAAGAAAAAAAAAGTTTTTGGCTCTCAATTGGCGCTGCAAAAAAGTGTTTTCCTTTTCAAATAAAAATTTTTTTATTGTGTAAAAGCAGTAAAAAATTAAAAAATTTTAAAAAATTTGGGGGTCGTGTAAACTATCAACCCGCTGAGTAAAACTAGTGTCATGGCGGGCCCCGGGGGAACCATTTCCCCTGGGCCCTTTTCCCCGCCTGCCCGGGCCCCCGGCGCGGGCAATGGGGGTCACCCCCGGACCCCTCGGGCCCCCCCGCCGGGTCGCTTAACCCGGGCCCCCCTCCGGTGAACGGCCTCCTGTCGTCCGGCCGTCGTGCGAAAGCGGCCCCCTACGCGCTTGCGGCTCGGGCGGCCCGGTTTTAAAATTTTAAAAGGGCCCGTGTCCCGGGAATTGGGGGCCCGGGCCCCTTTTTTCCCCCCCCTTTTTTTTTTTTTCCCCGGGGGGCCCCCCCTTTTTGCCCCCCCTTTTTTTCCCCCCCCCCCCTTTTTGGGGGGAAAATTTTTTTTTTTGGGGGGGTTTTTAAACCCGCCCCCGGGACTTGGGTTTTTTAAAAAAAAAAAATTAAATTTTGGGGGGGTCTTATTTTGTTTTTTAAATTTTAAAAAAAAAAATTTTTGGGTTCCCCCCCCCCAAAACCCAAAAACCCCAATTTTTTTTGGGAATTTTCCCCCCCTTTTTTTTTTTCCCCTTTTAATTTTTTTTTTCCCCTTTTTTAAAAAATTTTTTTTTCCCCCCCCCCCCCAAAAACCCAAAAAAATTTTTAAAATTTTTTTTTTTCCCCCCCCCCAAACCCCTTTTGGGGCCCCCAAAACCCCAAATTTTTTCCCACCGGTTTTTAAATTTCCCCAAAGCCTTTTCCCCGGGGGTTTTTTTTTTAAAAATCATTTTTTTTCCTTTTTTAAAAAAAAACCCCCCCCAAAACCCCCCCTTTTTCCTTTTCCCCCCCCCCCCCAAACCCCTTTTAAAAAAAAATTTTTGGGGTTTTTTCCCCCCCGGGGGCCCCCCCTTTCTCCCCCTTTTAAAAAAAAAAGGGGGAAACCCCCCCTTTTTTTCCCCCCCGGGCCCCCAAAAGGGAAAAAAAATTTCCCCTTTTTTTTTTGGGAAAACCCCCCCCTTTTTTTAAAAAAAAAAAAATTTTTTTTTTAAAAAAAAAACCCCCTTTTTCCCGGGTTTTTTTAAAAACCCAAAAATAAACCCCCCCCTTTTTTCCCCCCAAAAAAACCCTTAAAAAAAGGGGGGGGAAAACCCAACACCCCAAAAGGCCAAAATTTTTTTTAAAACCCCCCCTTTTTTAAAAATTTTAAAAAACCCCCCCCTTTTTTAAATTTCAAAAAATTTTTTTAAAATTTTCCCCCTTTTTAAAAAAAATTTGTACCCCAAAAATTTTCCCCAAATTTTTTTCCCAAAATTAAAAATAAAAAAAAAAAAAAAAATTTTTTTTCCCCCCGGGTTTTTTTTTTAAATTTTAAAAAAAATTTTTTTTAAAATTTTAAAAATTTTTTTTTTTAAAAATTTTTTTAAAAAAAAACCCCCCCTTTTAAAAAATTTTTTAAAAAAATTTTTTTTGGGGCTTTTTTTTTAAAACTTTTTTTTAAAAAAAAAAAAATTTTTTCCTTTTTCCCCTTTAAAATTTTTTTTTAAAAAAAGGGGGAAAAAAAATTTTTTTAAAAATTTTTCCCCCTTTTAAACCCCCCCTTTTTTTTTCCAAAAAAAAATTTTTTTTTTAAAAATTAAAAAAAAATTTTTTTTTTCCCAAAAAAAAAAAAATTTTTTTTTTTTTTTTAAAAAAAAAAAAAATTTTTTTTTTTAAAAAAAAAAAGGGGGGGGGAAATTTATTAAATTTATTTGAAAACCAAAAAAAAAAAAAGGGGGGGTTTAATAAAAAAAATTTAAAATTTAAATTTTTAAAAAACCCAAATTGCTTTTGGTTTTTTCTTTTTTGGGGTTTTTGGGGGGAAAAATTTTGAAAAAATTTTTTTTAAAATTGTTTTTTTTAAAAAAAAATTTTTTAATTTTTTAAAATTTTTTAAAAAAAAATTTTTTTTGGGGGGGGGAAAAAAAAAAAAATTTTTTCCAAAAAATTTTTAAACAATTTTTTTAAAAAAAAGGGGTTTTTTTTTTTTTTTAAACTTTTTAAAGTAATTTTTTTTTTTTGGGGGGGAAAGGGGAAAAAACAATTTTTTTTTTTAAAAATTTTTTTTTTTTTTTGGGGGGTTTTTTTGTTTTTTTTTTTAATTTTTTAAAAAAATTATTTAAAAAAAAAAATTTTTTGGGAAAAAAAAATTTTTTTTTTTTTTTTTAAAACAAAAATTTGGGGGAAGGGGTTTAAGGGGGGGGGTTTTAATTTTTTTTTTTTTTGGGGGGGCCCCAAATTTTGTTTTTTTTAAATTTTTTTTTTTTGGGGGTTTTTTTTTCCCCCCCTTTTTTTTTGGGGGGGGTTTTGGGGGGGGGCCCCTTTTTAACTTTTTTTAAAAAAAAAAATTTTTTTTTTTTTTTTTAACGGTTTTAAAAAAAAAAAAAACCCCCTTTTTTTTGGGGGTTTGGAAAGGGGGGGGGGGGTTTTTTGGGGGGAAAATAATTGGAATTTTTATTTTTGGGGGGGGTTTTGGCCCAAAAAAAAAAGGGGGGTTTGGGTTTTTTTTGGGGAAAAAAAAAAAATTTTTTTAAAAAAAGGGGGAAAAAAATTTTTTTTTTTTTTTTTGGGGGGGGGGGGTTTTTTTTTGGAAATTTTTTTTTTTTTTTTTTAAAGGGGGGTTTTTTAAAAAAAAAAAAAAAAATTTTTTTTTTTTTTGGGGGGGAAATTGGTTTTTGGGGGAAAAATTTTTGGGGGAAAGGGGGGGGAAATTTGTAAAAAAAAAAAGGGGGGGGGGGGAAATTTTTAAAAAATTTTTTTTGGGGAAAAAGGAAATTTTTTTAAAAAAAAAAAATTTTTTTTTTTTTAAAAATTTTTTAAAAAAAAATTTGGGGGTTAAAAAAAATTTTTTTGGGGGGGGGGTTGGGAAAGGGAAAAAAAGGGTTTTTTTAAAAAAAAGGGAAAAAAAAAAAAAAGGGTTTTTTTAAAAAAAAACCCCCCAAAAAAAAAATTTTAATTTTTTGGGGGAACCCACCCCCAAAAAAATTAAAAAAAAAAAATTTTTTTTTTTCCCCCCCCCTTTTTTTTAAAAAAGGGGAAAAATTTTTGGGTTTTCCCTTTAAATTTTTTTCCCTTTAAAAAAAAACAAAAAAAACCCCTTTTTTTTTTTAAAAATTAAAAAAAAAAAATTTTTTTTAAAAAAAAATTTTAAAAAAAAAAAAAAAATTTTTTTTGGGGGGGGGAATTGAAAAAAAAAAAAAAAGGGGGGGGGCCCTTGGAAAACCAAAATTTAAAGCTTTTTTAAAAAAAATTTAAAAAAAGGGGGAACGGGGGCCAACCCAAAAAAAAAATTTTGGGAAAAAAAAAAAATTGGCCGGGGTTTGGGGAAGGGGGGGGGAAAAAAAGGGAAAAAGGAAAAAAAAAAAGGGGAAAAATTTAAAATTTTTTTTCCAAATTTTTTTTTTTTAAAATCCCCCAAAAAAAAAAAAAAAAAAATTTTTGGGTTTGGAAAATTTTTCCAAAGGTTTAAAAAAAAAACCCAATTTTTTAAAAAAAAATTTTTTTCCCCCAACTCAGTTTTTTTAAATTTAAAAAAAAAATTTTAAATTTTTTTAAAAAGGGAAACCGGTTTTTTTTTTAACCCAAAAAAATTTTTAAAATGGGGGGGGTTTTTTTTTTTTTTTTTAAAAAAATTTAAAATTTGCAAAAGGGGAATTGGGGGGTTTTTGGGGGGGTTTTTTTTTGGGGGGGGAAAAATTTTTTTTTTAAATTATAGATCAACTTTAAAATTAAAAAAAAAACCCTTTTTTTGGGGGAAAGGACGTGAAATTGGTTTTTTTAAAAAAATTTTAATTTGTTGGATATTTTCATAATGTTTTTTTTGTTTGGGGGTTTTAACCCCCTTATGGATATTTAGGGGGAAAAACGTATGAATTCCCGGTTTGATAGACAATCCTTTAAAACACTTCAAAGGGAGTATAGACTGCACCCCAAAATTTTAATGAACCTTTTTTCTTCTACAGTTTATAATACAAGGGACGTCAGTTGGGCCCAAAAGGGGCCCCTCAGGCCCGAACCCACCTTTTAATTTTGGTTTTGGTTTTTCGACCGTTCTGCACCAAAGTTTTGGGGGTCAAAGAATCATAAATGGGGGTTCTAAATTCTACTTACTAGTGTGGTGTGAGCCCCCCCAAAAGCCCCCAAAAATTTGGGGACACAAAAAAGAGTCTTTGGCGCGGGTACCAAGGCACCCTTTTCGCACCAAAGTGGGTTTTATACATCTGTACTATAAACTTTGGGCTACTAAACTTTTTTAAGGGCCCGAAAAACTGAAAACAAACCCCCTTCATAATTTTCTCCCTTAAAATTTTTTTTTCTGGTCTGGTAATCACCGGAGGGGAAAAACCTTTGGGTTTAAAAAAGCTAGTTTCCTTCTCCATAACTACCTTTTCCTCAACGGGTATTTTTGTTTTCATTGATTTTTTTGGGGTTTAATCTTCATTCGTTTTAAAACCCTTTTTTTATTAATTTTTTGTTAAAAGGGGTTTTGGGGAAACATGGTTTTTGTTTTTTTTATTTAAATTTCTGTTTTGCCCCGTACCCCAAAACGGTGGCTGTTCAGGGTATTGCAATATCATCAAATAAAAAACGCTTTCTGGCCTAATAAGCAGGGAAAATACAAAAAGCAAAGGGGAGTTTTTGGGCCCTTTCCTTTGCAATTGGGAATTTTTTTTAACACTCACAGCTAATTTTTATTAAATATTGAAAAACTCCAAAATAAAATGTTAGGCCCGTATTAAAAGGATTTAAAATTTTGGGTTTTTTTCAGGAAACTTTGGGTATACTGTCTTAAAATTTAAAAGGGGTTTTTCCCTTAAAATAAGGATATGTTCCCCAAACGTATTTGCGGGATTTTATTTTTTTACCCCGTTTAAAAACTACTCCCCCCAAATAAGGGGGAAAAACATAGTTTTCCCTTGAGTTTCTATTTATTTTTCCCGTATTCCCCCGGGAAAGGGGGAATGAAAAGGGGGGAGGGACGGAGCACTTTGAATCAATTTTTGTGTGGAAGGTTTGGACTGTCTTCAGCCATGTAACCTATGGGAACTGTAAAATGCCAAAGATTTTTTAACCAAAAGTTTTTTTTTAAACAATTTAAAAAAACCCAAGAGTAAGCAGAGCTCTTGAAAACCCCGAAAAATTTTAAACTAATTAGCCCAATTAATCTAGGTTTAAAAATTGTCAAAAAATTTACCTTATTCCGGGGAATAATTCAACCCTTTTTTGGGATCGGGTCATGCACAGATAATTTTTGACGCATACCCGCTTTGGGAAAAAAAGTGACTTTTTTTAAACTCCCCCAAACAAGCCAAAATAGAAAATTTTTTTCCCGGGAAAACAAAAACACCACAAAATTTTGGGAGTCCAAGTATTTATTGTCATTTTGTTATTTTTGATGAAAAATAATTTTTTCCCAAAACATTTCTAAAAGGTGCTTGAAAACCCCAAAAAACATTGTCCAAAAAACATATTGATACATTGTCTTGATTTTTCAACATCCAAGCCCCACACAGTTCACAGTTGCAAAAAACATTAAGGCAAAAAACTTAAAAGGTTTTCTAACTTAAATTTGCAGTTTTCCTTTCCAGGACCAAACATATGTGATATTCCACTAGTCCACGAGAGGGTTTGGGCTAAGCTTGTTCAATTAGGTGGCCCTTTTATGTCATTGACGCTTTCCCCTACCTTTTGTTGTTCTTCCTACAAGGGATTGTTCCGCCCAGTGCCTCCCAAAAATTTTTTGTGACCACAACCCATTTACCTACCCCAGGATTTTTTTCAACCCCCTATCCGCACAAGCCGAAAACATCACTCAATTTTTAGATCATTATCTAATTACCCTGTCAGAGAAACCCCATTTTGCTATAAATTTGGGGCAAAACTTCAAAATTTTATACAGTTTTAACTGGTGAAGGTCACTTGTTTGGCCTGGTTTTACATTTGATTGGGAGTTTCATTGGGAAGTTTAGGTTTTAAAATTTCCCGGGAAAACAATTGACAATTGATGGGGAAACCCCAATTGGGCCCATTGTAGTCTGAAATTTCACCCCTGCAAAGGAGGGGTTTCAAAATTAACCCTGACACGGGGGTGTGAAAAACCGGGCTATAGGTTTTAAATTCACCTTGTAACTTGCAACATACAAGTTAAATGGTCATGGTTTCAACATATGGTTTCCTATACCATAGCTAATGTTTCCTTCTAATTTTAAACTGAATTTTCTTTTTAAATTTCTAAAAATAATGTTTTTTTGACGAAAAAAATTGGGCCCCCCAAAGTTTTGGGGCACTCTCAAGAGTGACTCCCTTTTATGTTTAAAATTTTTTTGTAAATACTGTTTTCTACAATACCCCTTTTCAAACCCCAGAGATCTTTTAAAATTAAGAGAAGTAGGGCTGGGACCTTGCAGATAGTTAAATGTTCCCCCTTTCCTGCAACATGTAACCCCGGAAACCCGGGGGTTTCCCGGAAAACAGGGAAATCACGGACGAAAAATCGACTCCAACAACCCCAAATTTAACAATATATGGTTTTTCTGAACTTTTTAGGAAAAATTTTTGGGGGAACAAACCCCAAACATTGGTTTAAAAAATTTTGTTTCCCAGGCCCCCTTTCTGGTTTGCACCCACTGGAGATGTAAACCTCGGTGGGGTGTACAATTTAAAATTTTCCTACCCATGGGGTTCAGGAAAGGGGGCCAAAACCCCCCTTTTACCTTTTATACTGTACAAAAACAGGGAAAATCATGTGGGTGCCCGCTCAAATGCTCCCGGGGGGTGCAGTTTCAGCAGCTTACAACTTAACCAGACCCACACTAATTTCCCCATATATACATATAAAAACAGGCGAACCGGTTTCCAAAAATACCAGTTGGGGCTAGAAAACCCCCTACAAATTTCCCCAAACAGGAAGCGTAAATTGGAAATTTAAAAAATTAAAGGCCCCCGAAAAAAACCGTCCCCCAAATAGGCTAACTACAGGGGCCCGGGACACAGTCCAAAGGGCCGTTTGGCGTGTACGCAAAGTGACATAGGGGGTATTGTGATGACTGGCAGTTTTTGCTATGAGGTGAAAACCCCATGAAAGGAGGCCCAAAATCTCACATGTGTCCCCTCCTCCAGTCTCTGAGGGTTCCTTCCATCCGGAAACTTTCTTTTGGGAAAAAGTTCAGTGTAGACAGCCAAACCCCCTCTTTTCTCCCCTCTTCCCCTCTCTCTGAAACAGCCACAGTTTTTGCCTAAAAAGTTCAGGGAAAACTGAGTCAATCCCCCCCCAGTGTCCTTTTTCCCCCCTGATCTCTCTGTGTCTTCTCCTCGTTAGCTCAAAATGGCTGCTGCGGGGCCCCGTGCAGTTAACTCTCATTTGCATACCCCAGAAAATGAAAAAAAGGGGCATTTTTTCCAAACAGCAGAAATTTCAACAGAAAAACTTTAAATTTTAAAACACACCTAAGATTTTACGAGTAAACAAAGTGAGGTGGGCCCACTATCCCAAAACCAAAAAATGGCCCCCATTTTTTATGCCCGGGGACCAAAGGGTTAAAATGTTTCAAATTGCAGGGTGCAACAAACCAAACAGTGAAAGGCCCTGGACTTTTCACACCCATCCCTTAGCATACCTTTTGACAGGGGTTTTTTGCAAATAATAGCCCTTTTTTTTTCCCTTGGGGTTTTTGATACTGTTTTAATTCTACAACCCCCCCAGTCCCGTTATGTGAAAACAATAGAGCAGAAAAAGAATTTTTTCCCCCCTGGTCCCCTTAAGAAAAGACTGAGGCTAATATCCTTTTATGCATACAGGGAGATTGTGGCACATTAAAACCCCCAGCTGGACTTCCTTTTGGGATGCACATCGCTTTCTCAAATTTCCCGCCCTTCTCTCCTTATGCTGTCCAAATTCAAGTAAAAACTACAGACAACAAAGGGGGTTTTAAAGAGTTGGCTTCCAAAGAAAAAACAAAAAAAAAAATTTACAGCCAAAAACTTAAAAGCTCATTAAAAATGTTAAAAAGATGGGGACAAAAAACTATGGTTTAAATTTGGGGGGGTTTTTCTAATGGCCCGGGAGGGGGGCTACATTTTAAAAGAGCCCCGGTTTCACCCGGTCCCCAAAAACAAAAACTTTCCACCCCAAGAAAAGTGTTTTTCTACCCTTTGGTTTTTAATGGAGTTAAAAAAACCCCATGCAGTAACAAAAAATGTGAACCCCGTCCTTTAAAAGGCAAGGCCCATTTTAAACCCAAAAGACAAAGCAGGTTTTTTTTATCGCCCCATTAAAAGGAAAACATTTTCTTTTTTTTTCTTCCCAAAAATATTAGGGCTTTTTCACAAAGCTATTTACTTCCCGATGGTGATTTTTAAAGGGAGAAAGGGATTGTGATTTACAGTCCCGTTAAAGGGCGTGGGGTTTATTTTCTTTTGGGTTTGGAAACCAAAAAAATAAACAGAAGACCGGGAGAGATTCCCCCGAGCCCGTTTTTAAAAACAGAGGTGGAAAAAGGAAGAAGAATTTTTTTTTTTTTGGGGGGGCAAACAGTACTTTTTTTTTTCCCTTTTTTTAAAATAAATTTAAAACCCCCTTTAATCATTTGTTTTTAGATATCCCCCAAAAAAAATACTACTGAAAATAAAAAAGCCCTGTCGTCCCCAGGCCTTTGAATGACAAATGAATAAAAAAAATTTCTGTATGAAAAGGGCCCAAACAAAGGGTGTGTCTTAAAAGGGGTTTAAAAGTTTTTTTTGGAAAATGTTTCTACCTGCTCTAGACTGGGGTGTTACTTTCAAGTTTTTCCCTTTTCTAACACTTTGCCGGGGGGGTCGGGAGTTGATTTCCATTAGGTCAGCACGAGAGATGACTGATTGAACCATGCCACAGAGTGGAGTTTAAAGAGCCCCATGGTATTCATCAGAACCTTTCGCAAAAAGGGAAAGGGGGATTTGTTCCAATCGCCGGTTAAAGGGTTTAAATCTGTGCCCCTCACCAAAAGGTGCGGCCCTTTTTTGGGCGGCCCGTAATTTTGTGGCCCGAAAATAGGGTTCCCGAAAAAAGGGGGTTGGTTTGTGGAGGGCATGAATGGGGAAGGAAAAATTTTCGTTCCCTGGAAAAATCCGAGTTTTTTAAAAAAAGCCTTTCCCGAGTCAATGCTTAAATCCAAAAAAGGCCGGCTGGGTGGAAAAGTAAAAAATTTAGATTTTTCCAAAAAAACCTTCTATATTAGGGGTGTGCCCTTTAAATTAAATTAAAGTCTTTTATGGTTTGAGAGAAATTTTTTCGTTCCGAAATTACCGGGGGGGGGGGGCGGGAGGGGCGGGGGGGACCGGGGCGGGAAACGGGACAAGCTTTTTGCACGGATGAAAGCGGGTGACCCTTTTTTGGAAATCTTTTTTTAAAATTTTAAATTTAAACCAAAACAAAATTGGTATAAAAGGGAAGCAATTTTTTTTGTTTTCAAAATCCCTTTTTTTATTAAATTTGTACAATTTTCCCCCTTTAAATGGGGGGTTTATAATACCCTTTATTAAATTAGAAAAGATCTTTTTCAAAATGGTTGTTTGGAAAAATTGGTTTATCCTTTTCAAAAAATCAAAAGTTTTCGTGTTTTTAAAAATTTTCGACCCCGACGGTTTAGGGGACGCTTCCCAAAACAAAAAAGGGGAAAAACATTTTTCCCCCTGAATTGAAATCAAAAAAATAAGGTTTTTTAAATAAAAATACATTTTGTGTTTTTTACCCTTTTGAAAGGGAACCCAAGTAAATTTAGGAGATTCATAATCTTTAAAACCCTTTTTTAATTCCCACAGGTGTTTACTCGATAGAAGAAGCCCACATAATCGAACTTTCGCAAAGCAGGGTGGACAGCGAAGTCCACCCTGCTCCCAGGTTGCTACCTCTGACATGGCCACTCACAGTGACACCAAAGGTGCTGGCGTGTTACAGGAGAAACAGGCAAGACGTAGTCGGTATGTAGGCAGAAAGATCAGGGTTGGCAGCAGACAAAAGGGGTCAGTTCACTTGTGGAGAATCAGTGAAGTGGGAGACAGAGAATAATTGTGGTCACAAGGAGAAGTCAGAGTCCAGAAAGCATAAACGAAGACAATAGACAATAGTAAAATAAACCAATACACTGGCAAGGCTGAGAGTGGAAAGTAATACAATATATAGTCCAGCACCTGCTGATCAGTGGAGCGCTGGCCCTTTAAATATTAGAGTCTGTGAGCGGCCTAGAGAGCAGGTATCTGTGGGCCGGCCAAAGTCAGTGAGCGGAAGCGGGTAGAGGTGAGTAACAAGTGGACTGGAAAGCAGAGACACAAGCGTGTCCACGGTCGAGAGCGGGGACCGTGTTGCACATCGTGACACATTTATATTGAACCAAAACAAAATTGTAGTAAAGTTGCATATTATCTATGTATTCACATCAATGTTCTATTTAGTGTACATAACTCTATATAGGGATTTATCAGTAGCTTTATGTAGCATCAGAAGAGATCTTTTCAAGAGTAGGTTGTTTGGAAGAATTGTCTTTTCTTCTACAATGTTTAATATTCAGCAACAGTACAAGATGTTATCAACAAGCAATAGATCTGTCAGGGTCAGGGTAGCGCTTCCATCAGCAGGGGCTTACATTTTCTGCTGAGAGCTTGATAAACAAAGAAGCTAAGGTAAATACAGTATATCACATTTTGATGTCTTTACCTTTTTAGTGAAAGCGCTATAGCCAAGATAACCGTTAGGATGGTCATCATCTAAGACCTAACATGGTATACAGTGTACTATTTTAAAACAAATAATAACACAATGTTGCAGAATTAGTACTGGAATTGTGCGAGATTACTGGCACAATTTTTGCTTACAATAGGGTATACACGTTTACACCACTTTAATTATGTTTTTTACACATTCTTTGTGACTTGCTTGACAAAGGGGCCGGGTTTGAAATGTGACACTAAATTGCACAAAATTTTGCCACAAAAAATTGGCATAAATGAGGTAATTCAATACGTGGCACAAAGACAACACTGTCTAAAGATGCACCCAATTTATCATTACAGCAAGAGCCACTATAATTAGAGATGGGCGAATTGATTCTAACGAAGTGGAATTCGTTTAGAATTTCAGGAAAACGTCGGTTCTGAACGAAGTCGAAGTTTGGGGTACTTCGGGTGAATGAAGTGTGCTTTTTATTGATAAAATGGCTGTGAACACATGGCGCTACATGGGGCAAAGCACTCTGGGAGGAAGAAGGGCATAGCCTGCATGACATGTGCAGAGATGAAGCCAATCATAGACCGGCGGGATTCTGTGACGTCACCGCACTATATAAGTCCGGGCGCGACGCTGGCAGCTCACACTCCTCTCACTGTACTGATCAGGGAAGGTGCTGCCGTGGCTGATAGCTCTTCCTGAAGAACTGATTTTTATACAGCGATTTTTGTGGGGTGTCTCAGCTTGTCTCAGAGACTGCTTCTCTTAATGTTCTATTTCTGATTTTTTGGGGTATTGGATCTGAAATCCAGTGTGCGTCCACTGCAGCTGCATATACATTTTAATGCTATCTGCTCACAGCACATTGAATATCCAAGGGGGATCTAAGCCAGTTCCTGTTGTATTCATTTAAAGAAACAGCGTTTTTGCAATACAAATAGCACTTCATTTTTGGCTGCTCAATTCTTTTGCGCAATTTACATCCAGGGGTTAATTAAGGTTTTTCTGCTGTGGTGACTCCAAGAAACCGTCTTTATCACTTCCAAAAAAAAACAATTTTCATTAAAAAAATTACACAAGCGAAGGTTAATTACAATTTTTTCTCTTGTTGTGAAGCGTAGAAAACACGCAATTGTAACACACTACAAAGCTCGTAGTTTGTGGCTGCTCAATTCTTTTGCACAATTTACATCCAGGGGTTAATTAGCGTTGTTTTTCTGCTGTGGTGACAAAAATAAACCGTCTTTTTCATCGGCAAAAATTAAAATTTTCCTGTTAGCATAATTCACAAGCGAAGGGTAATTACAATTTTTTTCTCTTGCTTGTTGTAGCGTAGGAAAAACACGCAATTGTAACACGCTACAAAGCTAGTAGTTTGTGGCCTGCTCAATTTCTTTAGCGCAATTTACATCCAGGGGTTTAATTAAGCGTTGTTCTGCTGCTGTGGTGACTCCAAGAAACCGTCTTTTTCACCGCCAAAAATTAAAATTTTCCTGTACCATAATTCCCTAGCGAAGGTTAATCACAATTTTTTCTCTTGTTGTGTAGCGTAGAAAACACACCATTGTAACACGCTACAAAGCTCGTAGTTTGTGGTTGCTCAATTGTTTGGCGCAATTTACTTCCAGGGGTTAATTAAGCGTTGTTCTGCAGTTGTACTCCGTAAAAGAAACTTTGTTTTTCACCGCCACAGAAGAAATTCTGTAGCATAATTCATATCCGAAGGTTAATTAAGCCTGTTTGTGCTTTTATATTGAGTAAAAATACACAGAGTTTTTAAACGGCACATACAAGTCAATTTTTCCTGCCCATTGTGGAGCGCAATTTATATCCAAGGTTACCCAAGCTTCTTAGTGGGTTCATTTGGAGTCAAATACATGGGGTGTGTATTTATCATATATATGATATCTTCATCAAACAGTGTCTGTACATTTTAGAACAAACAGTATGTCAGACAGAGAGGTGGCAGGCTCTTCACCTGCGAGTGGCAGAGGCACAAACATTCCAGGCCCAGCACAGCAAGGGAACGTCGCAGCAGGGGTCACTCGGTGAGGCCACAACTGCCACTGTCATCTAGCGGCCCTGTGTTGTTCAGCACCCCAATGGTTCTTGATTGGTTGACTAGGTCATCCACTTCCTCCCAGATGACATCTGACAACCCCAGCCAAGAGTTGGTGGGAATGTCAGACACAAACCATAGTTGGCATGGTCCGGGAGCGGGTCAGCGGCCCTCACCTGTCCTCAACCCGCCTCTGTCCCATCCGGTTCCCTCAGCCAGAGATCTACTATGTGGTCTGGGCTCAGCGCCACTATATAGCGAGGATGAACAATTTGAGGAGGGAAGTCAGCAGCTACTTGGCAGCGAAGAAATGGGGCCAATATCACCTGCTTCTTGCAGTAGGCGGCAAAGTATAGATGTTGAGAGTGGCATGGGAGGTCATGTTGTGAGGGGTCAGCCTCTGCATACCAAGACCGGTGATGAGGACAGCAGTGACGATGAAACACAAATCGGTGATGATGTAGGCCGACCGCAACTTGGGAGGCGGGTGAGGCAAGGGCTTCATCATCGTCAGGAGAAGGGGGTCGCTTGCGTGTCGGAGCGGCGCGCCGCAAATGGGTGTGGGCCCCGGGAGTCCGGAAATTTCAGCAGTGTGGGTTGGGACCAAAGGGGCCCACGGGGTAAAAAACCCCTTGCAGGTCCAAGAAAGTGGGGGCACAGGGGCTAAGCGAGGCAGGGACGGCAGTAGTCATTTCAGTGCGGAGCGGTTGGCGGTAAAATCCGATACTCGGCGGTGTGGCAGTTTTTTTGCTGAAAAGGTTCCTGAAGTTTTCCACCGATCTTCGAAGATTCGGGAAAATGGCCAGGAAACTGTGCTGCACTTCATCCTTTCCCTACAAAGCCAGGAACACCACCTCGAGTTGCAGCGGCAGAACGGCCTCCCCCAACACACTCTGATATGCGATGTTTCCACCCGTTGGTATTACAGGCCCTGCACATGTTGGACGACTGTATGAACAGAGAAAGGCATTAACAAATTTTTTGATGATCAGGCGGACAGGAGTACTCCTGTGTAACTTTGATTGTCAGCCAGTGGCAGCTCATGCGTGAACCTGCCATTTGTTGAGGCCATTTCAAGGAGGCACATTATTTGTCAGTGGCAGGACTTACGGGTTTGAATAACGTCATTCCACTGCTTTATGTCCTGGAACAGATGCTGAAAAATCTGTCTGGGAGGGGGACTGGAGACGTGGCGAATACATCTCGCGGCCACATGAGCCGGGTGGGGACTGAATGGAGGAGGAGGAGGAGGACATTGGAGCAAAAGCATTGTCGGGTTTGAAATGAGTGGATTTTCTCCCTAGGTGACAAGGAGGAGGAGCAGGAGTAGCTTTTAGGAGGTAGATGGAGATGAGGAGACGAGGCGATGACCCGCAAGCACCGTGTTGGCAGTATACAGTGGAGATGGAGGCGGGGAGCCCCTCGGAGTCACTTGTGCAAGATGGCCCGCAGCATGCTGATTTGCCTGGCTAGTGACAGCCAAATAGTCAGCATCCGGCAGAGGGGGATGACTTCTTGCTCTCCACCCTATTGGACCTCGCTACCGGTCAAAAATGGGAGCCTTTTTCCCAGCTATTGGAGAGGGGGACAAACTCAAATATTTATGGGAAATCCTCCGTAGTCAGTTGGCCGCTGCCTATTGTGGCATCGTCCCTCCCTCTGACAGGTTCTGAACGGAAGGGTTCTTCAGCGCTCACGTACTACAGCCGCAGCTGCTGGGGGAAGGTGGGGGGATAGGAGCCGAATACCAGCTACATCAGCAGATTCTAAGTCTGGAGTCACTGATGAGCAGCTTCTTCACACGCC
The DNA here is from genome assembly GCA_025379985.1 of Phyllomedusa bahiana. Classification (NCBI taxonomy): domain Eukaryota; kingdom Metazoa; phylum Chordata; class Amphibia; order Anura; family Hylidae; genus Phyllomedusa; species Phyllomedusa bahiana. The sequence continues at coordinate 124,137 of JAODAL010007045.1, forward strand.
TAGTGAGGAGGGCAGTCGCCCAGCAGCGCAGGACCTGGAGCAGACCCTGAACCCAAGGGGGTGGCCTACTTGGACAGCACTCTGCCACCCCAGTTAGAAGATCCGCTGGACTACTGGGCAGCCAAAACTGGATGTGTGGCCGCAACTTGCCGAAGTTTGCAGTGGAGAAAGCTGTCCTGCCGGCGTAGTGTGGCATCCCGAGCGCGTGTTCAGTGCGGCGGGGGCCATCGTTACCCAAGGAGAACCCCCTTTGTCCACGGGAAATGTGGAAGACTGACCTTTGTCAAAATGAATCAGGCGAGGATCGGCCAGGATTTCCCACCAATGCCTTTTGGCGTCAGATACATCGCCATGGCCTCACCCAAACTGTGAGAAATGAGTTGAGTTCAAATACCTGCCTCAGCCACTAATTGAGCCGGAAACCCCCCTGATGCCACACATCTGCTGACAGTTTCTCCATCTGCCACCAAACCTCTTTACCCGGGATGGTTTTGCCACCCACCTCACACACTGTCGTTGTGCCACTGTCTGACCTCATGCTGCTGCTGTGGGGTGATGCCGTGACAGACACACTCTGTCATTGTGCCACTGTCTAATCATGCTGTGCTTTTGGCTGCTGCCGTGACCTACACACTGTGTCATTGTGCCACTCTGTGCCTCTACTGTTTTTGCCATCTCTAGAAAGTATTTTTCCCCTGTAAGGGCCTCATTTCTGCTGCCGCCGTCACCTCCACTCTCTGCATTGTACCACTCTGTGGCCTACTCCAGTTTTTGCCACCTCCAGAATGTCATTGTGCCATTGGCTGCTGTGGCTGCTGCCGTGACCTACACACTGTGTCATTGTGCCACTCTGTGGCCTACTCCTGTTTTTGCCACCTCTAGAATGTCATTTTTCCACTGTATGACCTCATGCTGCTGCCGCCGTCACCTCCACTCTCTGTCATTGTACCACTCTGTGGCCTACTCCAGTTTTTGCCACCTCCAGAATGTCATTGTGCCACTGTCTGACCTCATGCTGCTGCTGCTGTGGCTGCTGCCGTGACCTACACACTGTGTCATTGTCACACTCTGTGGCCTACTCCTGTTTTTGCCACCTCCAGAATGTCATTGTGCCACTGTCTGACCTCATGCTGCTGCTGTGGCTGCTGCCGTGACCTCCACACTGTGTCATTGTCCCACTCTGTGGCCTACTCCTGTTTTTGCCACCTCCAGAATGTCATTGTGCCACTGTCTGACCTCATGCTGCTGCTGTGGCTGCTACCGTGACCTACACACTGTCATTGTGCCACTGTCTGACCTCATGCTGCTGCTGTGGCTGCTGCCGTGACCTACACACTGTCATTGTGCCACTGTCTGACCTCATGCTGCTGCTGTGGCTGCTGCCGTGACCTACACACTGTGTCATTGTGCCACTCTGTGGCCTACTCCTGTTTTTGCCACCTCTAGAATGTCATTGTGCCACTGTCTGACCTCATGCTGCTGCTGCTGTTGATGCCGTCAACTCCACACTGTGTCATTGTGCCACTCTTTGGCCTACTCCTGTTTTTGCCACCTCCAGAATGTCATTGTGCCACTCTCTGACCTCATGCTGCTGTGGCTGCCGCCATCACCTCCACACTCTGTCACTGATGTTGCCACCTGAGCCCTCAGCTTGTTTTTTTCCAGCTGTCGCTGCCATGACTTTATCAGGCTACATTCCCCCTTCAGTTTTTTTGGTCAGTTTTGCCCTCTTAAGTGCCCAGGGAATTTTAGAGTGAAGCGATTCTAAGAGCGGCGGCAGTCATCTGCGTGTCATACTAAAACACAACATTGTATGAAGACCAACCAAGCTCCCTCTGCATATTTAAGCATGGCACAACGTTCTACAGCACCCTGCAGGCTCTATGCAGCCTGGAAATAGCTGTTTTTTAACGTGATTCGTCCCGAAGTAATTCGGAACAAAGTTATTTTTTGCCAGGAAATTCGGCGAAATGAACGAACCGAATTTCGGGAAATTCGCCAATCTCTAACTATAATACATTCTGCACATGCTTAGACTTTTAATGCTAGTTTATACTGTAAAATAAAATACTAGAAAGTATTATTAAATCTGACCAATTTTTAGATTTCTATACACTGACAAGCAAAAGATTAAAAATGTTTGGAACTTTTGAATTTCAGGCTCCATCTTTGACCATCCAATACAGCTTTGAATATGAGACTACCATTATTTTATAGACAATCACCTTGGTTATTTCACTCAAGTCTGACTTACAACTATTTAACATATGCTTAGTTTTACAGATTATTGTCATGTAACTGCATTGTTACTGTTTTGCTTCCAGTGATAGAACAATCTTTGTCTTCTTGTGTACTACAAATGAAAACCTGTTGTCATATTCCCTAATAGCTCACTGTGTTATAAGGTTAATTCCCAAGCAAAAGTTCACTAGTTTGAATCAAGGAGCAGCCATGAAAAAGTTTTCTCAATAAAAGAGAAACCGCATCATGCAGCTCAACAATAGTTGTCTATTGGCCAAGAAAATTGCCAAACTGAGTCATGTGAGTGTCACCTGTCTTCACTTCGGCTTGGACTGATACCATAGAATACCGAGTATTGTGGATCCTCTAGACTACCGCGAGTGTAGCTGGTGCAGTGATTACCACGCCAGGGAGCGGAGTTTAAGGGGAACCTCAGTCTTTACCGGAGTCCGCTGCAAAGCCAGATTGACTTCACTGTGGGGAACTTCTAGGTCACTACCCTGTCACTACGTGGCTACTCACAGTGACAGCTCAAGTGCAGGATAAGAACAGTGGGTGTGGGCATAGGCCAAGGGTGGGTATAGCCATAGGCAGGTAACAGAGCCCAAGGCAGGTACAATGGCAGGAAACAGCAAGAAATAACACACACAGCCAATAATAAAACTGGTACAATGGCAGGAAAAGCAGTAATAGATATGCAGGTAACTCAGAGGTTAACTGCAAGTAAAAAAGGGTTAACTCAGGAACTGGAACAGCAGTAACCAACAGCAGTGGTCAGGAGCTGAGGTGGACATGCATGAACTGACCAGGAACAGAGCCATGAAGTTCCTTATATCCCAGGAGGGCATAGGTCATTGGACAGGTAATTGGGACACGGTCCCTTCAGATCCAGACCAGCGGGCATGCGCCCCTAGGCAGTGCTTGTAGACGCAGACAGAAACGGGGCCAGAGAGTATACAGAAATAAGGGACACAGTATGGAGACAGGACCGCAGCAACAGAAGACTGGGAACACAGCAGAGACACAGCTATGCCCACAGAGACCACGGCATTGAGTGTGAAAGCGGAAAACAGGTGCAGGGCCAAGGCATAGCATGCCCACGGTCCAAGGCAGGGACTGTGGTGTGAACCGTGATAGTGAGTGCTATAACAGTTTGAAGAATACAAAATGAAGTCCGTGTAATCATTCAAGGAGGAGACGGAGGTTCATGTGCTTTGTAATTACAGTGAGATAACAGATGTCCATGCAATCACCATGCAATATGTATTACACAAGTCTGAAATGGTGGCCCGAAAAAAAGGTGAAGTCTTGACTTCAACATCGTCATAAAAAACATCGGCTAAAGTTTGCAGAAAATTATGAAAAGTGGACAGTAGAAGTCTGGAAATGGGTGATTTTGAGTGATGAAACGAAAGCCAATAGACTGGGCTCTGATGGGTGAAAATAGGTCTGGAAGAATCAAGATAAAAGGGGGCTAAAAGAACGAAAATATGAAGGAACTTCTAATATGGTTGTTTCACAGCCAAAGACGTTGCCAACTTGATGAAGATCGATGTTGATCTCAATGCTGAGCCATATGTGAGTATCCTACATGATTAGTTATTTCATACACTCGAGTACTAGGAGTATGAAAAGGACAACATAGTGTTCCAGCAGGACAATGACCTCAAGCATATGTTAAGATTGGCAAAGAAATGACTCATTGACAATTAAGTAGAGTTGCTCTATTGGCCCCCACAGTCCTCAGACCTCAACCCAATCCAACACTTGTGGGTAAAGTTGAAGATAAAGCTGCATTCATACCTAAATCTACCAGTATGCCCCAACATTAGGAACGTGTAGAAGAGAACTGGAATCACATTTTAGTCAAAGCATGTCCACAAGGATTCAAGTAGTGTAGAAAGCCAAAGGTGGATTTACTAAATACTAAAAAAAAAATATAAAAATTTAAATTTAGATTTTTAGGAGAAAAACAATAACAATGCAGTTACATTACAAGAATCTGCATAAGTAGGCGTATGCTTAAGAGTTGCAAGTAAAATTAATGTTATGTATGAGATACCCAATATAATTGTCTATAAAATGACAGCAGTCTCATTCAAGCTTTGGA
>JAODAL010007046.1:0-128487 GCA_025379985.1 Phyllomedusa bahiana
TTGGAAGGCCGGGAAACTTTTAAAAAATGTGGGGGGAAGGGATGGTGATTCACATGATATTTCAGATTTAAAAAGAATCCCCACGCACCCCTTTTTTAAACCCCAAAAAAAAGCTTTAAGCTTTCATAAAGCAAGGGATAAAAAGCTTTGTGGCAAAAAACCCCTTTAAAACGTTTAGTGGGGAAAACAAAAAAAAACCCCGGGAGGAATTTTACTTTTTTTTTTCATCCACCCGGGTAAAAAAAAAAACCCAGAATGAAAGTAAGAAAAAATACTTGATACCAATAAAAAAACGTAAACTTATCCCGCAAATAAAAAGCCCCCACACTGCTAAATCGCCAGAAAAAAAAGGTTAGATTTTTTTTTAAAATTTTGTGACATAAAAAATGAATTTTTTTTAAAAATGCGGGTTTTGAAAAAATGGGTTTCGAGACGAGCCGTTTATAAAAAAAGGCCCTTTAAAAAGTGAAACAAATGACGCCCAGGGCCCGGGAAAAAAGTTTTAGCTACCCTTTACTGACCTTTTTGCCAATCTGTTGGCAGCAGATAAAATGAGGGTTGATGCGAAAGGGAAACTTTGGGGGAGTGGGACATTGGCCTTGTTTTTTCCCTGAGGACAAACTCAGAGGGGTTTTAAATTTTTTGAAAAAGGGTGGGAAGCTGTAAAGGGGTAAAAAGGTTTGGGTTTTAAAAACCGTGCGTTTTTCAGAATTATGGGCCCCCGGGTTTTGGGACTGCGTGGGCCCTGCCCCAAATAAATGACATTTCCCAAATTGCCAAAGACTCTTGCCCCCCCCCCAAAACACCCCTTTTTTTCACGCCACTTATGTCTGGACACTGGCGCCCCGCAGCCTACAAAGACTATTTGGGTAAGGCCGGGAGCCCTTTTTCTCCCCTTTTCCACCATTTGGGTTTTTTAAATGTTTGCCCCATCCTAAAAAAAAAACAATTTTTAAATAAACAAAACCAACCCAAAGGGCCAGGGTACGCTTTTTTGTTTTGTGAAAATCATACACCCCTTTGGGGGCCCCCTTTCTTGTGGGGCCCTTTGGGGAACTGCTTAGTGTGCCCATGGCACCCAAAGGTTTACTTTGTTTATTTCAGAAATGTTTTTTTGTGTGCAAACTATACGTTGTTTGGCATATATGCTTTTAAAATTTTTGGGGAGGGGTGCCCCCCCATTGGTCTCTTTTGACCCCGCCCCCTCCACAGGTTGCTTTTTAAAGTGCAGTGGTTTCGGGTTGGGCTTTTTTTATTTTTCTCTTGGATTAGGGAAGGTGGTTTTCCAATGAGAAGTCTGAATTTGCTCTAGTGAGAGGTAAGAATACAGTGGCCACCCGCCTTGAATCCCGTTTAAGTGGGGTGGCTTAAGCTTTTTTTGATCAAAACCTGTAAAACTAAAAATTCTCAAAGTTTTTTCATGTATTGGAGATAGCATAAATGCTTCTTTACAGGTTTCCATGTATTGTACAACCCCAATGGGAAAGATGGCCCTGGATGCTTCTTGTGCTCAGGACCACCTCAGCATTTAACCACCACTGTGGCTCCATCCGGTGACGGTGCTGCTCCCACCTCAGACAGTCCATTCTCTTGCCCCTTGTGTTGCTAGTGCCCCTTTTGGGAAATTTTAAAAAGGGCCAGTACCCCCCTCTCCCTTTGCCCCTTGGTCCTGCATCCTTGAGGCTATAAAAAGGGGCTCCTTCTTCATGACCATGATCTTTGAGCTTAGCACTGCACGTGAGCCAATTCTGCATCGTGATTCCTGGTGACGATCTTGGCTTGTTCATTGATCCCGCTTATTGTCTACTATCCTGAACTTTGGCTTTGTCCCTGACCTCACTAGAAATCTGCAAGTCTCCAATTATTGTGAGTCTAACTATGCCTTGTGTCTGCATTTGTAAGTCAGCTGTTGCAGTGAGTGACTACACCAGTGATAGCGGCCTGAGATTCCTCTGCCCTTAAGACCAGATCCCTGTATAGGGGTGAAAGGCAGAACAGCAGGGGGTTCTTTGATCCTACCGGGTGTCTTTCCATCCCAAAAAACCTGCATGCCCCTAAAGGGGACCCCAAATTGTGACAGAAGGTTGATTTTAAGGAGGCAAAAATTAAGCCACCTTGGAAACATGGTCTTGAAGCCTTCAGCTCGAGGAAGACCTATTACGAAATCCATGGCCACCTAGGAACAGGCAGCAGAAGTAGACCGAGAGGAGCCTGATGGTACAAAAGAGGTTACCACAAAAGAGGACCGCAATTCAGTGTTTCCCCAAGTACCACAATATAAGAGAAAAGTCTTGGGGGTTTTAATTTAAGTAACAGACAAAACAATTTTTGTCAGGGGGGGTTAGGAGAAGGCATCAAAAACGATTTAGGGGGGCCTGAAAGCGAAAACCTTTTTGTTGTGTATAAAAGGTTTGGGGTTCAGAAGCCCTAAAAAAGGGAAATTGCCCCTTTTTCATCTTCTAAATATAAGCTTGATGGCAAGGTCTATGTCACACGAGTCAAACTCAAGGCCCGCCATGTCATCTCATGTGGCTAACGAAAGCCTAGACACAGCAGGGAGGACGCACGAGGAGCGGTTCTCCACTTTCCCTAGAAAATGCAGACAGTGCTTGTAAGAGGTGGTGGCACCAGGAAAGGGAATGGACAACATCTTGGATTTAAAAATCCGCTGACCTCCCCGCCGCAATTTAATTAAGTTTTATTCTTTATTGGGGGGGTATTTAGTAATGTTCCAGGCTTAAAATGGAAGTATTTCCGGTCCGTTAAATTTCACTCCCCGGAGTGGCAAATTACGCGGAATACGGCCCCAGTCATTACGGTAACACAGTTTCAAGAGAACTATGGATTCCCCCTCCCTCCGGCCGAAACCGCCCCGGGGGGGGGAATAATGGGGATGTGAAAATTTTAGGGCGTTACGCGCCCTGGGGAAAGCAAATCTAGGGGCCCCCCCGAGGGCCGGCCCCCGCCCCCTCCCGCCCCTGGGCCCCAGGGTAAATTCGGGGCGTAATTACGCCCTGCATTTAAGCCATGGAACCTAGCCCTTATAGGAAAGGAGTAAACAAGGAAAAAGGGCAGGGTTTTGGGGCCCCCGAGTCAACTACATTTTAAGTGTAAGGCTACACCAAGGAGCCCTTTGGTCTTTACCTTTAACCCCCGCAAGGGAGCATGGACTCAAGAAGCTCCCAGGTCACTACCCCCAATGTGGTCCTTCATGGTAATGGCTGGCGGGCAGCTGTGGTGCAGGAGAGTCAGTCAGAGACATGGTAAGGTCACAGGGCAGGCAGCGCTTGATCGTAAATGGGACATGTGCAGGAGTTAGGACAGGTGGTGTTTAATCGTCAATGGGTCAGAAATCGCCAAAAGTCGATAGCGGAAAACATACACAATAACAGCATCTAAATGCACAACAACGCAAAGCAAGTGGGGGAGAAGAACTTAAAGGGATTGTCACACCATGGAATTTCACAGAGCCATGGGCAGCTTTTACGACTCGCTCGCTTCCTGTGATCAGAGGCTGTGACAGGATCTATAGGCTATTGTATAGGATTAGTTCTGCTGTTCCTAGCTATTCCTGTTACACTGACATGACTGCTGGAGGTTTATAAAGTGTAATGCACAAGGCTACAGCATTCTAAAGGATGAAATGTCTTTCATTTAGAAGGTTAAACAAATGACTTCGATGCTCAACGGATGAGGACTCTGCAGTCTAGGGAGTGAAGTCCACTTGTCTGGTCAAACTGATCGACTGACAGCAGCTTGGATCAATCAGATAATAGACAGCATAGACAGAGGTGGTTGTTAACCAGAGAACGTTTTGTTCTCTAAGAGGAGATAAAATCTTCTTTATCTCCTGACCAAGGCTAAAATCAAACAGCAATGTATTGTGATAGTTTAATTCACCGCTTTCCCTAATTTTGTATAAAGCTAATAATTGAAGTGAGAAAACCTCTTTAAGTAGGTACAGCATTGGCTCTGGGAAGCTAGGTGGTGCCCTGGCCCTTTAAATCTGGGCAGCTAGTTATGTCATAGGATAAAGGGCAGGCGGATTGACGAGGAGATGGTCGGAGAGCGTGCAGTAAGCTGTAGGTGGGATATGTGGCCGTGGGTGTCGTAGCGTGGCATAGCGCTGTAGGCTGGGAGGTGGCGGGTTGTAGCGTGCATGCTGTAGGTGGGAGAATGGGCCGGGGAGTGCATGTGCCATAGCTGTAGGCTGGAGATGGGCCGGGCTGAGCGTGGCATAGATGTAGGCTGGAGATGGGTCGTGGGGAGAGTCGTGTCTATAGCTGTAGGCTGGTGAGAAGGGCCGGGGAAGGTGCATAGCCTGTATGGCTGGGAGAGTATGGGCTCGGTGGAGGTGCATAGCTGTCACGGCTGAGGAGATGGCCGGGGGAGCCTGTGCATGCTGTAGGCTGGTGAGATGGGCCCGGAAGGGGGGCGTGCATAGCTGTAGGCTGGGAGATGGGCCGGAGAGCGTGCATAGCTGTAGGCTGGGAGATGGGCCGGAGAGTGGTGCTAGCCTGTAGGCTGGGAGATGGGCCGGAGAGCGTGCATAGCTGTAGGCTGGGAGATGGGCCGGAGAGCGTGCATAGCTGTAGGCTGGGAGATGGGCCGGGGAGCGTGCATAGCTGTAGGCTGGGAGATGGGCCGGAGAGCGTGCATAGCTGTAGGCTGGGAGATGGGGCCGGGAGCGTGCGCATGTAGTTTGGTTTGGGTAGATGGGCCGGGGAGCGTGTCATGCTGTTAGCATGTGCTGAGATGGGCCGGGGAGGGTTTGCATATGCTGTATGGCTGGGGGATGGGGTACGGGGATGTCGTGTATAGCGTGAGTGTCTGGGAGATGGGCCGGGGAGCGTGCATAGCTGTAGGCTGGGAGATGGGCCGGGGAGCGTGCATAGCTGTAGGCTGGGAGATGGGCCGGAGAGCGTGCATAGCTGTAGGCTGGGGATGGGTCCGGATGAGGCGCTCGTGCATAGCTGTACGCTGGGAGATGGGGCCGTGAGAGCTGTTGCATAGCTGTTGGGCTGGGACGATGGGCCGGAGGGTATGCATAGTCGTAGGTGGGAGATGGGCGGAGATCGTGATTAGTGTAGGCTGGGAGATGGGTCGTGAGAGCGTGATAGCTGTAGGTTGGGAGAGATGGGCTCGGAGAGCGTGCATAGCTGTAGGCGGGGAGATTGGGCCGGATGCGCGCTCCCACCCCGCCGTTGATAAGAGTGCACATAGCTGTATGAGTGGGGAGATGGGCGTGGAGCGTGATAGCTGTAGGCTGTAGATGGACCAGAGAGCGTGATTTGCTGTAGGTTGGAGGCTGGGGCGGAGAGCCGTGCACAGCTGTAGGCTGGGAGATGGGACTGGAGATGGTGCGTTCAGCTGTAGGCTGGGAGTTGGTCCGTGTAGAGCTTTGCTTAGCTGTAGGCTGGAGTGGGCCAGAGAGCGTGCCATAGTGTAGGCTGGGAGTATGGTGCGCGCAGAGAGCGTGCATAGCTGTAGGCTGGGAGATGGGTCCTGGGGGTCTGTTGCATAGCTGATAGGCCTGGGAGATGAGGTCCGGAGAGTCTGTGCATAGCTGTTGTAGGCTGGGGAGATGGGTTTCCGGGAGCGTGCATAGCTGTAGGTCTGGGAGATGGGCGCAGAGAGGTGAATAGCTGTAGGTCTAGGGAGATGGCCTCGGGGGAGCGTGCATTAGCTGTAGGTGGTAGTATGGGTCCAGGGGAGCGTTGTCATTAGCTGTAGGCTGGGAGATGGGCCGGGGGGCGTGCATAGCTGTAGGCTGGGAGATGGGCCAGGGAGCGTGCATAGCTGTAGATGTCAGCCGTGGAAAAGCCGGCAGGACTGAGCGCACCGCAGCAGGGGTGGCCGAGGTACAGCGTGGTGCAAGGCACGCTCAGGCTTCGTAACAGGGATGTAGTCCTCCATATAGGCGTGATACCTTCAATCCAAGGTATACTGTGCCTTGGAGATTGGTTAGCAGTTGAAATTCACCATAGGTTTCTCCATCATTCATGATAAATGGAATGTGGAGTTAAAGAAGAAAGAATCCTGGAATAGTATACTGCCAGGTTCAAAGTTTATTTTCCTTTCTTTTTGGACAATTCCCATTGAAAGGTTCAAGAGCTGCACTAAGTGTTAAACCTGATGACTTTGACTTGTATTCTTTGTAGGTGCCTAAGCGTGATCTCAAGTAAGTTGTTACAGGTTCTTAAATAAAGGTGTGTCACAAGATTCTCTGAATTTTTCTGCGATGACCCTTTTTCTTTGAAACAGCTATGATTTTGTGATGGACGATCTGCAGGGATCAAGCCTTTTAAATGGCTTAAGAGAGCGGTATTCCTAGCTTGGCACCGCATGATGGCAGAGGATGGCAAGGTAGTATATATGTGAGCAAAAGAATACTTGACTATGTAGTAAGGCCATTTAGATCTATAATTGGGTGATGAGGCTCGGATTGGCCTACAGGGGAGCAAGGAGGGCCACTAAGCATAAAGGGTCTGGAGCTGCCTTTCACAGAGAAAGACAGAAAATGAGGCACAAAGCAAGAAGCATGTGCAGTCATACACTGTAGATGTAGGATGAGGCCCAAGAATCAAATCCACTGGTGGGCCCCAAGAATCAAATCCACTGGTGGGGCCCAGGAATCAAATCCCACTGGTGGGCCCCTCAAGAATCAAAGCCATGGAGGGGACCCAGGAACTCAAATCCAACTGGTGGGCCCAAGAATTTCAGAAACTCCACTGGTGGGGCACAGGAATCAAATGCTTGGTGAGCTCAGGAATCAATCCACTGGTGGGCCCCAAGATTCAAATCCCACTGGTGAGCCCCAAAGAATCGTAATCCATGGTAGAACCCGCAGGAATCATATCGCCGCATTGGTGACCTCAGGAATCAAAATCCATTGGTGCGCTCACATCGAATCAAATTCCCATGGGTGGGGGCCCCGGAATACAAAATTCAACCTGGTGAACCTCAAGAATTCAAATGCAATGGTGAGCTCCTCATGATTCTAACTTATCTGTAGGCCCACGAGTCAACTGCACCGATGGCCTCAAGAATCAACTCCACTGGTGGGCTCCAATAATCAACTTCAATGGTGGGCCCCAATAATCAACTGTCCCCACTGTGTGGGGCCCAAGATCACGTCTCCACTGGTGTGCCCTCCAAGAACTCTCTCTCCACTGGTGGGCCCAAGATTCAACTGTACTGGCGGGCCTCGTGAGTCAACTGCACCGATTGGGCTCTTAAGATTATTCCCACTGGTGACGCCCCAAGTAAATGATGCTCCACTGGGTGGCCCAGACTCTCTCATGGTGGGTCCCCGAAGGAATCATCTCATTGATGGGCCCCAAAGAATCATCTCCAGTGATTTTTTTGAGGCCCCAATAATCATTATATCCACTGGGTGGTGCCAGACAAGAATCAAACTCCACTGGTGGGCGCCCAAGAATATCGTACCACGTGGCGCCCCAAGAATCAACTCCACTGGTGGGCCCCAAGAGAGTGAACTCTACTGTGTGGCCTCAAGAATCAACCACGATGGTGGGTCCCGAGGGGGCAAAGCTCCATGTGTGTTCTTCCGGCGATCTTCAGTCCACACTGGGTCGATGAGGTTCGCAATTGAGCAGAAAGGTTTTGAAACCTAACCTAATCTCCTCTACGGAGATAGGTGAGCGTTGTGATGTTAGGTAAGAAGTCTTATCTCTAGCCCCAAGATGGTGTCACATTTAGTGATCTACAATACTCAGCTGCAACCTATAATACAATTATAATTCTAGAATGCGTTGGAGTAAAATAAATTCACCACTCAGGACAGCAAGGCAAGTCACATCAGTGACTTAAAATTTATACAAATGTCAGCATAATGCATCTGTATATCGCACCCCTCCCTCTACAGCATAATATGATTAACAGCACGAACAGTTAAATGCAATAACCTAACATCATATATATAAACAACCTCGTTGTACACCCGGCTGCGCGATAGAGTCTAATACATACTGAACATATTTAGTGTTGTGTATGAACGCTAAGCCCTTTTTGCAGGCTTGTATCATTTGTTGTAATACACTTATATAAGACTTTACTCAACAACTTCCTGCTACCATGTATAGAAACCATACATGTAATGATGATGTCACATGTTGCAGTATATCATAATGTCACACAGCAGCTATTGTTGTAGTTATATTCTTGTACATAGGAGCAGTATTATAGTAGTTATATTCTTGTACATAGGAGGTCAGTTATTATAGTAGTTATATTCTTCAACATAGGGTGAAGTATAGTATAGTAGTTTATTTCTTGTGTATATAGGAGGCTAGGTATATTATAGTAGTTATATTCGTGTACAATATTGCGGAGCAGTATTATAGTAGTTATATTCCGGGACATAGGGACGCAGTATATAGTAGTTATATTTGGTACACTAGAGGGCAGGATTATAGTGTTATATTTCTTGTCACACTAGGGCAGGTATTAATAGTAGTTATAGATTTCTGTAGACAGTGTTTTTTTATTTTAGGGGCTGTAGTATAGTCGCTGTATATATTCCGGTAGACTAATAGGGGCAGTTTTATGTGTAGTTTTTTTTTGTGTGACATAGGGGCAGGTATTATAGTTGCTATTTTCTTGTCTCATAGGGCAGGTAGGTATAGTAGGGTATATTAATTCCTTTCGTACATAGGGGCAGTATTATACGTAGTTTATTCTTGTACATAGGTGCAGTATGATAGTAGCTTATATTCTTGTACACTAGGGCAAGTATTATAGTAGTTATTTTGCTTGTAAATAGGCAGTATTATAGTTGTTATATTTTCCTTGTACATAGAGGGCAGTAATTATAGTAGTTAGATTTATGTCCATAGGAGCAGTATTATAGTAGAGTGTATATTCTATGTAATAGGGGGCGCGTATTATATAGACTTTATTCTTGTTTACCACTAGTGGCAGTTTTAGGTGTTAGTTTCTATCTAGTTACATAGAAGATAGCAGTTGATTTCTATCTGTAGTTATATTCCTGTACATATTGAGGTCTAGTATTATAGTCGGTTATATTTCTTGTAACATAGCTAGCAAGTAGTATCTAATAGTCATTATTGCTTGTAAATTAGAGCGGCAGTATTATGAGGTAGTTATATTCTTGGGACATAGGGCGCCAGTATTAATCGTAGGTTATATTCTGTACATAGTGGCAGTAGTTATAGCAGTTATATTCTGTGTACATAGGGGCAGTTATATAGTAGATATATTCTTGTACATAGGAGCAGTATTATACGTAGTTATAATTCTTGTAAAATAGGCGGCAGTATTGATAGGAGTATATATTCTTTACATAGGGGGGCATGTTCTATTAGTAGTAGTTATATCTTGTACATTGAGCAGTTTATTGTATTTATATTTTGTACATAGGAGGCCGTATTGATAGTTATTTATATTTATCGTGTAATAGAGGGCGTATTATAGTAGTTATTTCTTGTACATAGATAAGCAGTATTATATGTAGTTATATTCTTGTTATACATAGGTGCAGTATTATAGTACTTGTATATTTCGCGCTTGTACATCAGGGGCAGTATTCATAGTAGTTTTTATTTTGTACATAGGGGGCAGTTATTATAGTAGTTATATTCTTGGTTGTACATAGGAGCAGTATTATAGTAGTTATATTCTTATACATAGGGACAGTATTATAGTAGGTATGATAGCTAACAACTTTTAGAGCAGAAGGTCTCCCCTCTGGATAGAGAATAGGACATCTGTGTTCCATCCTGACGTTTGATGTGAAGGGACATATAAATAAAATAATGTGTTGTGTGAGATGTTAACCCTTGGAATGTTGTGGCTTCATTAGTGTTATTGTCAAGTCAGTAGTTGCCCTGGAGTTGCTGTCTTATTAGTTATGTTCTGGTATAATGTTTGCGTGTGTTCATCTAAAACTCAATATCAGTATATAGTTGATATATGATCTTTGTTAAGAACTTCCCAGCGTTCTTGTTCTACAAAATTGTAAGACAGAGTTTTAAAAACGAATAACAAGCAGATTTTATCTGGCAGTGACAGAGTCCTTGATTGCATCTTGTGCCCCGATTTCTATTTTTCCGATCACTGATGTGGTGGTGTAAAATAACGGACACACAAGAGTATCTATAGTAGTGTCAGTGTAATTTTATTAGTTACTTTTAATTTAGTTAGACGCAGGTTGTGGTCTTTAACTCGCTATCCTGCCCGGAAGTGAAATGTATGTCGTAGTAACCATTCAACGCTTTGCTTTTTTTTCTTGTACCGGGCAGATAAAATCTAGAGATTGAACTGGTTATAGTTTGTGCGGGAAGAATAAGTCTCGCTCCGATGATGACCCCTTTCCATTGTCAGTACACAAGTTCTGTAAATGGGGCACTTGATGCTGCCATAGTAGGATTTAGATCATAAAGAGATTAGTGTATGAGTGCCCTCCATGATTACCAGTTCATGACACCCAGGGCCATTCCTTTTCTCAATATGGGCACACCAGGCATTTGCGCCGGGGGCCCCCACGCAGGTTATAGGGGCGCCCAAGTGGTGTTTTGTGAAGGCCCAGGAATTAAGAAACCGCAGTGCTGAGACTGGTGGACCTCATTATGCCCTACAGAGTAAGTTGATTCTAGGCGCGATCGCCTCCAGTTGAGTTAGTTCTTGGAGATCCCAGCCGTTGGAACTTTTTAGGGGCTCAGCTCACAGTACTGCTAAGGACTGTACTGCCTCCTTTATTGCTTTTGGCCTCTTCTGTTATTCTCGAACGTTTTGCTATTCGGAGTTATGAATTATGCAGTAAAAAGCAACTCAGATTCACCTTGCCCGCAGTGGCCCACCGGGGTTTCCTAAAATTCGACCTGTGGGCAGTCAGAGCTGCAAAAATCCATACCAGGTTCCCCTGGTTGGTTTGCTTGGTTTAAAACTGTTTTGTGTGTTTTTAGGATGTGCAAAAGTCAAAAATAACTATGGTGGAGAAGGGTAGGCCCAAAGGCTTCCTGCACCTGCCAATTAGTCTTGTAGGCCTGCAGGTGTCCAGACAATAGAAGTTGCGTGATATATGGATGCTGCTTGGAGCAGGGGGGCTGGAGGCATGGGCAAGGGTGTGTGTGCATGTCTTTTGGCAGGGGGGGGGCCCCCCCGCCGCCCCGCTACTGTCAATGCTATTGCCCAAGGGGCCCATTATTCTGTTAGAGGGTCCGCTTGACCCCCTTACTGACCATGTACACGCAGATTTGAAGGCTTAATGCTCTTCACGCTCTCAGTTATTTCTACCAGTTTTTTGCATATTTTTGTGATGACTTTAGTGTTTTATATTTTTTGTCTTTATTGTTTATTAATTTTTCTAGCAATATGAGGAAAAAAAGTATTTTTCATTTATTTTTTTAAAATCAAAAGTGCCGCTAAAATAAGTTGTGTAATTGTGTCAAATTTATGGCATTTATGAGGTTATTTTAAAGTTTTAGGATCATCTCTTGGAAAAGAATAAAAGTGTTTGTTTGGGCTGTGTTTCTGGTTATTTTTTTTTTAATAAAACTGTTTAGATTGTGATTTTTTTTTATTTTAATTTATTTGACTTAATCACGTGACCCTTTGATAAGGGTCTGAAAAAAGGAACCTTCTAGGTGGAGGGGCGGGCCTTTTTATTGTAGCTACTGCTTGTATTATATACTTATGTAGCTCCCTTTGTGTCAAATAGTAGGTAATGACTAAATAATGGACTCTACTTGATTATCCTGGACGCAGGAGATAGATCAAGATTAGACTTACAACGAGCAAGCATGTCAAGACGCAATACATGAAAGGAACTAATGGATTATCTCTTTGTTCTGCTCACTGAGAGGGTTCCAGTTTTTCTCTTAACTTATCGAGATACCTGTGATATTCACTTAGGACACCTGTCAGGCTGATATTCGAGGGATAGTAGAGACATAATCCACAGTTATGCGTCTGTAGGGAAATTTGTACAAGAAATGTATATATATAAATTATTATAGTATAAAAAGAAATACACCATCCAAAGTTCAAAAAAAATCCACATAATAGTCCGCATATTGCCTACGGGCCAATCTTTTCCATTGGGTTACTACTGGCTGGCCGCAAGGTATTAGAGGCAGAAGGTGGTTCTTTTTATGTCCAGGAATACAAGAAACATCCCCTGGATCACCTGAGTGCTCATGATTATTTTAAGGTTTGTGTGTTTTGTAGGATTTGTGCAAACAGTTAAAAACCACGTTCTGTGAAGGGAGCACATGTCGCTCCTGCTAGTTAGTTGTGTAGGCTGCAGGTATGCCGTTGTCCAGACGTATTTGAATAATAATGAAAAAAGAAGTAAAAAAAAAAAGCATTAAGAATGTGGTGTGATAATATGGGTGTTGCTTGATGCGGGGCTATGAGGCCCTTCTTTATTTGGCTGGGGTTTTTGGGGCTGTTATGGCCAACGTGTGCATGTCAATGTATTTGTGGCCAGAGTCCATGCTGTCGCATGTGACTAATACCCGAGGTGGCCTGACAATTTGTTTAGACGGCTTCCTGCATATGTGCTAGGTAGATGTTTATGAGCAAATTTTTAGGGGTGGACGGTTAGTGCCCTTTAATCAAAAGGTTTGTGTGATAACAAAGTAGTCAGTTGTTTATGCAAATCAGATACAATGTTGCAATGTTGGTACATTTTCTATATCGATTGCTGCACAGGTGCCTATGTGCACTTTGGGATGTTTGTGGTTTTTTTGGTGACTGGTATAAACAGTAACTGTATTGTTGTCCCTGATTTAAATGGGCTGATTGTGTACACAGGAGCCTCGCTTGGTCATTATGGCAAGATGTTGGGTGTTTATCAAATCAAATGTGTACATTTAGGTCTGAACCTAGTTGTGTTACTGTCAGGAGATTCTGTCCAGATGGCTAATACAATGATAAGGTGGAGGATTCAGAATTCCAGATGTAGAAGAGGTTGTCTGCTACAAAGACTAGCTTTCAAATGTAGGAACACTAAATAAACATTTTCCAGTAATAGATATGTTTGTTCTCTGTTTTCCCTAAGAGATTACGAGTGAATTTATGACCGTCCCTGGCTATTTCAGTTCCTCCTCTAGTAACCAGACCTGTAACAATTCTTCCCCCGCTGTTTGTTCGCGAATGAGATAAAAGTGAGTGATGTCCTCACACAGGTCATGCGCAGTGTCCTGTGCTGCTCAGGAGTTAAGAAAATAGCTTGATTTTATGTAAGAAGTAAAATCAGAAACTGTTATAGGGCTTTGTTTGTGTGGGATCAGATAAGAAGTCCTGTTGTAGTTTGAGAAAGCCTAATCCTGATCTAATTAGCATCTGAAGCACAGCATGGCATGGAGCATGACCAGAAGCATGGTGATTATGTCATATGTGTCAGTCGTGAAGTCCTGGGAAGTGACAGAGTATGTTCGCATTCAATGCATTCTTGAAACTTGAAGGGATGACAACTCCTTTAAGTTAAAATTGGGACTCTAGGCACAAACCGAGAAGATGACTTCTCACCTGCTGAGACCTTTACCTGGCATCCAGAGTAGATATTTTGGGGTGACCCCTTTGTGACTTGCTTTGTTATTCCTGCATAAGAAACTACGCAATCAATAGACTGCAGCAGTGAGATTGTTCATTTATACATAGGACAGATCCTGATATCACCAGTCTCAGGTATTGTCTTCGGATGGGCTGGTGTTCATCAACATGTGGCTCTCCAACTGTTTTGACGCTATAGTTCCCTACAGAAAGGTCACGGATATAAAATGTGAAGCTCCAGGCTCCCAATGCAAAATCTATAGTCAGTCTCGACTCTAATTGCCTATGCTGTTTATAGGACTAGTCTCTAGTAATGTGGCTGATGGGCATTTGGGTCCACTAGGACACCAGGGCCCAGGTGCAAATGTAACTTGAAGCTCTAGGTCCCCCAAAACAAAATCTATCCTCTATCGACCTTATGCTATTTATAACAATCATGTCTAGTTTTTTGGTCGAGGGACATTTGGTTCCACTAGGACACCTGGGCTCAGAGGCAAATGTAACGTGATAGCTGCCAAGTCCAGGCACATTGCATAGATCTGATCTCTCTATCTTCCACATATATAGCATCGGTCCTCGGCGGACTTAAATCGTTCCGACTTACATCTTTGTCCCAAATAGTTACAAACGGACGACTTATGGGGCATGCACTGGCACTTGTAGTTCCAGTGTTCCATCAGGCAGATAGTAGTCTTCTCTGGGAACTGACAAGTTCTGCATTCACAGCTAGCGACATGAGGGTGAAAATTGAGACTCAAAATCTTCTTTGTAAAGGGGCACAGACAAGCAAAAACTAATCGTAAAACTCCTTCTCTGCACTATCCGTGAACTCTAGATTATAACCTTTTGTTGCTGGGTATATTTAATAATCTTGTATCTATTCCCGACCTTGCATACCAAAATTCAACTCTTAAGAACAAACTTACAGGTCCCTACCCTTTCGTGACTCCGGGAGACATGCCTGGGAATATTTTAATGCTAGTCTCTAGTAATGTGGCTGAACGGGCAATTTGGTTCCCCTTAGGGAACATCCAGGCTCAGGTGATGAATGCAACTTGAAGTCTCCAAGTCGCACTGACCAAAACTCTTTCTATATTACCATATACAGGCAGTACCCATAATTACACAGTTGTTGACTTAGCATCTCTCCTAGTTACAAATGGACTAATGGGGCATGCTGACACTTGTAGTTCCAAGTTCCCACTCAGATAGTGTAGCTTCGTAGAACAACAGGTTCTCAAGGTCACTGACCACGAGAAGCACATGAGGTGAAAATGAGGCGAAATCTTTTTAACAAGGGCACAGGCAGCAAAACAAATGTAAAACCCTTCCCTGCACTTTCCAAAACGAAAAAAACCCCCACCTTTTGTGCTGGAGTCATATTTAATAACTATATCTATTCCGACTTACATACAAATTCATTAAGATTCAAACTACAGCCCCTCATCGTGTTTCAGACGGGGACTGCCTGTTATTTTTATTGTAATGATAGCTTTGTTATGTTATGTGGCCTGATGGGCATTTGGTTCTCTAGGAAACGCCAGGGGCTAGGTGACGCGCAGAAATGTGATTGAAGCTCAAGTCCCCTATTGCTAAAAGCGCTATCTCTCTTACTCTACGCCTTTTATACAGGCAGGCCGACTTACACAAATCTTCTTACGCTTAACATCTGTCCCTTAGTTTACAAACACAGGCCTAAGATGTGGCATGCTGGCGACTTGTCGTTTCCATTGTTCCATCAGCTGAAAAGTAGACGTGGAAATCGTCTAAGGTTGCAGCATGCCACAGATAGAAACAAGGAGGGTGAAAATGTTCTTACAATGTAACTGAGCTCCAGTTGTCCTCTCCTTGGCAAAATCTATCCTATTTTACAATATAACAATTTGTAAGCTGGTGTCTAGCTATACGGCTCATGGGCATTTGGGTCCACTAGGACACCAGGGCTAAGCTGCAAATGTAACTTGAAGCTCCAGGTCCCGGCTTATGCTCTCATAGTACTATATTATATATGCTGTTGTCTTGTATATGGTTGAATGGGCAGTTGGATCCATCGGGCACCTAGAGCGTTTCTTTTCCATTTGCGATGCTTCATATGCAACCCCAATATCCACCCCCTGATCCTATCCTGGGAGTTCGTCTTCTACAACAGCTATAGAGATGCAGGTGTCAAGCCATTGACATGGGTAAAGCAGGCAGCAATCTTAGAGACCTATTCATAGTAGAACTATGAAACACATAGGTAACTTTTTAAGGGTTTGCCCAGAGTTGCACCTTAAACAAACTGTAAAGTAACAAGAGAAATAAACACAACGGATCCAATACCGCGTTCACCTGCTATCTTCCCTCCTTTTGTGTTTGGATCACTACCTCTTGACCCTCAAAATTTTAGGCCACCCTGTAATCTCGGACAAACGGTGCCAGTCTGTCCGACGTTAACTCTTTATGGTTTCAAGTGTGCTTGTATGTCCTTTAAAATGGACTATACTTCACAGAGTGAATGCATAACAAAGATGATGATTAGCACAAGCCACACCCCCGCGCCACCCTAAAATGACTTAATTCAGTGCATTTCTGCTTTTTTGTTGTTGCTCTGTGTATTTTATAATGCGAGTTAAAACCCCAAAGCGCCAACCGAAGCCGCCTGCAGGATACGGGCAAGGTTGGGGGATGAGTACTTCCGAGCAGGCACAGAAATGGTTAAACGAGGTTGTCCAACTGAAACCAGGTGTGTGGCTGTGATGATACACTCAATGGGTACTGATTGCAGCACAGGGGGCAGGGTACCTAAGTGTTTTCCACTTCCTCCTTCTGCTTCATGTTTCTCTATATGGTTTCATAGATCCGCCACCTCAGCCACTCACCCAGCCTTGTGCCCCATCAGCTTTTTTTTTTTTTTTTTTGGTTTGGTTTCTGCAATTATTGCAAAATTTCTTTAAAAAAATGTTTTATTTCTCCGGCCATACTCAGGGAAGATGCTTAAGAGTTGTAGCCCAGAGCACCAAAAATCGGCTGCCCGCGTCCGTATAGCAGAGTCTACAAGTCGCAGTCACTGTTCATGGCGAATACACAGAAAGCATTATCACGAATATCATACATAATGCTAATCACATATGAAACCGGCAGTATTATAACGGTTATATTCTTGTACATAGGAGCATAGTATTTATAGTAGGTTATTTTCTTGTAACATAGTGGGGCATATTATAGTAGTTATATGTCTGATGTAGTCATAGGACGCAGTATTATAGTAGTTAATATTCTCTGTACATACCGAGGGCAAGTATGTATATGTAGTTATATTCTTGTACATTGATGGGCCGTATTTAAGTAGTAGTTTCTTGTACATGAGGGCAGTAATATAGTAGCTTATGATTCTTGTACATAGAAGCAGTATATTAGTAGTTGTATTATTTCTTGTGTCGATAGGGTGCTCTAGTATATAATAGATAGTCTATTCTTGAATATACCAGAAGGCATGTAGTATAGAAGTTTATTCTTTGTCGACTGTCAGGAGCAGTATTTATAGTAGTTATATTCTGTGTACAAAGGGTGGCCGTATTAGTAATAGTATTTTATATTGTCTTGTGCTACGATAGGAGACGTATTTTAGTAGTTATATTCTTGTTACATAGGAGGTGGCAGTATTATAGTAGTATATATTCTTTCGTACATAGGGGTGCAGTATTTTATAGTATTTATATTCTTGATACAATAGGCGGGCAGTATTATAGTCGTTATATTACGCTCTTGTACAATAAGGTAGCGCAGTGAATTATAGTAGTTATCTTCTTGTACATAGGGGGCAAGTATTATATGTAGTCTAGTATTCTCTCGTCTCACATAGTGAACAGTAGTTTTTAGTACTAGTTATATTTCTATGTTCCTAGAGGGCAGTATTATAAGTAGTTTTATTCTTTGTACATAGTGTGGCAGTATTTATAGTAGTTATATTCTTTGTAAATAGGTACACATGTATTATAGTAGTTATATTCTGTACATAGAGGGGCAGTTTTATTGTAGTTATATTTGCTATGTACTAAGTATGGGGGTCAGTATTATTGGTAGTTTATATTATTTGTTACATAGCGAGCAGTATTATAGTAGTTATATTCTTGTACACAGGAGGAGAAGTTGTTATAGTAGATTATCTTGTTATATATGGAGGCACGTATTATAGTAATATATATTCTTGACATTTAGCGAGCAAGTTTTGCTTATATCTGTAAATAAAGGACAGGATTGTATAGGTTGATTATAAATTCTTGTACATAGGACAGTATTATAGTAGTTTATTTATTGTACATAGAGGGCAGTATTATAGTCAGTTATATTCTTGTACATGAGGAAGGCAGTATTATAGTAGAGTTCTATTCTTTGTACATAGGGAGCAGTATTTATTTAGTTACCTTCTTGTACATAGGGGAGCAGTTTTATAGTAGTTATATTCTTATACAGAAGGGGGTCGCGCAAGTTAATTATAGTAGTTATATTATTGTTTACACAGAGGCAGTATTATAGTGGTTAGAATTCTCTGTACATAGTAATCGTATTATAGTAGTTATATTCTATGTACGCTTAGAGAGACAGTATTGATAGTATTTATATTCTTGTATCATAGAGGGCAGTTATTATAGTAGTTATAGTCTTGTTAACATAGATTGGCGCAGTTATTATAGTAGTTTTATTCTTGTACATAGATCAGTGTATTATAAGTGTTAGTTATATTCTTGTTCATAGTGGAGTCAGTATTATAGTAGCTAATTCTTGTTATATACAGAGCAGTATTATAGAGTTATATTTATTTGTACATAGGAGCAGTATTATAGTAGTTATTATATTCTTGCACATAGGGGTAAGTATTATAGTAGTTATATTCTTGTACCTAGGGGGCAGTTATTTATAGTAGTTAATCAGTTCTTGTACATAGGAGCAGATTATCAGTAGTTTATCATTCTGTGTACCATAGGGCGGGCGCAGTATTATAGTAGTTATATTTTGACTCATAGGGGGCAGTATTTTAGTAGTTATATTCTTGGTACATAGGGGCAGTTTATTAGTAGTTATATTCTTGCACTATAGAACGTTTTATACTAGTTATATTCTTGTACATGAGGGTACGTATTATAGTGTTTAATTCTTTGTCATAGGGCAGTCATTATAGTTAGTTATATTCTTGTACCATAGGACACAGTAGTTATAGTAGTTTATATTCTTGTTACATACGAAACAGTATTATAGTATGTTATATTCCTGTACATAGAGGGCAGTTTTATAGTAGTTGATGTTATTGTACATTAGGAGCAGTGTATAGTAGTTATATTTCTTATACCAGAGGGGGCAGTATTATAGTAGTTATACTTATTGTACACAGAGGCGCAGCTATTATAGGGTTATAGTCTTATGTACTCTAGTAAGCTGTAGTATAGTAGTTATATTCTTGTATCATAAAGGAAGGATTTATGTATGTAGTTATGATGTCTTGGACACAGAGCGGCATGTATTATGTAATAGTAGTTATATTATTTGTACAGTATGCAACTGCAGTAATTGTATAGTAGTTTATTTTTTCTTTGTACGGATAGGATGCAGTCATTATAGTAGTTATATTCTCTGTACATAGGGGCAATGTATTATAGTAAGTTATATTCTCTTGTACATAGGGGGCAGTATTATCAGTAGTTTATAGTCTTGTACATAGAGAGCAGTATGATAGTAGTGATATTCTTGATACTAGAGATGCAGTATTTATTGTAGTTAGTATTCGCCTCCAATACAATAAGTAGCAGTATGTATAGGAACTTATATTACGTTTTTCTATATATCGACTGAACAGTTACTTAACGAGTGGTCCCAAAAAAGAAAAAGTTCCAATGAGAAAAAGAGGAATTGAAACTAAAAGTCATCATTTTAAGTAAGTACATTATAAATGAGAACTATGGGGACTGACAAGTCTCCTTAAAATGCCGCCATAGTTTCGTGTGGAGTTTTTTGCAACCAAAAAATGTTGACGCCATATTCTCAATATGAATGAACTGTAATATACCAAAACTAGGTGCATTATACGGCAGGCACGACACATTGTAAAGTGCCTAAAAAGGGGCATTAAATATGGTGGCAATGATACGCTGTGTGCCTCAATAACGCAATGCGCCTCGATAGGTGCACTACATACACTAGCAATAATACACGAGTATGTCACCTTACGATTGCGCAAGTCACTTTTTTAGGGCACATTTAAGTTTCTATGGCTAAGGTATATCAGACGCGCACTATGTGTTTTTCAAAGGATCGGACTTTCAGGCACAGTTTACACTAATTACAAGCTCGCCCTATATGCTTACAGTCTCATGTCCTGCTGATGCGTTTTAACCCTCTGGGGCTCTTAGTAATAGCTGTTTATAGTTGATGTGTGATACATTACTCCTCATTATGACTAAGAGCCCCAGAGGCTTGAAATGTGTCAGGACATGAGACTATAGTTCTCATGTTAATTGTACTTATTAAAGTGTGATTTTATTTATTCCGATTTTTCTCATTGTGTGCTGGACAAAATTTCCTTTTCTTTTTTGTGCCATAGTATTGATTCAGAGGTAGGCAATAATGCCCACAAGGTAGAAGCTAATTGTCCTCATTTCAGGGAAAAAAAATTCCTTTCCAACTCCAATTTGGCAATCAGAATAAATCCCTGGATCAGCAACCCCTCTCCAGAATCCTGGTCACTATAACTTGTTCTATTATTACATCTAGAAATGTATCCAGACCCTTCTCCAGAATCCTGGTCACTATAACTTGTTATATTATTACATCTAGAAATGTATCCAGACCCCTCTCCAGAATCCCGGTCACTATAACTTGTTCTATTACATCTAGAAATGTATCCAGACCCTTCTCCAGAATCACGGTCACTATAACTTGTTATATTATTACATCTAGAAATGTATCCAGACCCTTCTCCAGAATCTCGGTCACTATAACTTGTTATATTATTACATCTAGAAATGTCTCCAGACCCTTCTCCAGAATCCCGGTCACTATAACTTGTTCTATTATTACATCTAGAAATGTATCCAGACCCTTCTCCAGAATCCTTTTCACTATAACTATTTATATTATTACATCTAGAAATGTGCCCAGACCCTTCTAAAGAATCCCGGTCACTATAACTTGTTATATTGTTACATCTAGAAATGTCTCCAGACCCTTCTCCAGAATCCTGGTCACTATAACTTGTTCTATTATTACATCTAGAAATGTCTCCAGACCCTTCTCCAGAATCCTGGTCACTATAACTTGTTCTATTATTACATCTAGAAATGTCTCCAGACCCTTCTCCAGAATCCTGGTCACTATAACATGTTCTATTATTACATCTCGAAATGCATCCAGACCCTTTGTGAACTCTGTTAGTGAATTCACCAGGACAAGTTCCTCTGGCAGAGAGTTTCCACTGCTCTTACAGTAAAGAATCCCTTTCTATGTCCATGTAAAAACCTTCTTTCCTATTAGTGTAGAGGACGCCCCCTTGTTCTAGATCCAGTCCTGGGTATGAATAGATCTTGGGAGAGGTCTCTGTATTGACCCTTGATATATTTATACATATTTATTATGTCCCCCGAAGCCGTCTTTTCTCTAAACTACATAACCCTAATCTTGCTAATCTTTCTGGGTACTGCAGTCCACCCAGTCCTTTTATTATTTTTGTTGCCGCCTTTGTCCCTGTTCAAGCTCTACAATGTTTTTCCTGTGCACTGGTGCCCTAAACTGTACAACTGTATACAATTTCCCATGTTTGGTCTGACCAGTGACTTGTATAATGGCAGAATTATGTTCTCATCATGTGCCTCTATGCCCCTTTTAATACACCCCATGATCCTATTAGCCTTGACAGCTGCTGCCTGACACTGGCTGCTACAATTAAGTTTACTGTCGCCCAGGAATCCCAAGTCCTTCCTAGTCACTTCATCTGCCACATTTTTTGCTCCTTAAAATCAAAATTAAAATTTTTATCATTTTGTTAGTATTTGGTAAATCCACCTTTTGGCTTTCAGCATGGCCTGAATCCTTCTGGGCTCTGGATCAGATTCAAGCAGGTCTTGACCAAAATCTCATCCCCGGTCTCTTCTATACATCCTCAATGTTGGTGCAGACTGGACTTGGGTACGAATACAGGTTTTTCTTCAACTCTACCCACAAGTGTTGGAGTGGGTTGAGGTCTGGGGACTGTGGAGGCCGATATGTCAACTCTACTTAATTGTCATTGACCCCTTCCTTCTCCCACCTTGACGTCTGCTTCAGGTCGTTGTCCTGCTGGACACTATGTCGTCCTCTTCATCCCCATAGTACTCGAGTGTATGAAGTAACTCATCTTGTAGGACCCTCACATAGAGCTCAGCATTGAGGTCACCATCCACCCTGGTCAAGTCTCCACCATCTCTGGCTGTGACCCCTCCACATATCCTCAGGCTTCCTCCCCTGAACCGGACAGTCCCTTCAGTTTCTAGCTTCTGTTCGGCCCTTTTCCGTTGATTCTTCCCATTCCCCCCATCAGAGCCCGGTCTATTGACTTTCATCTCTCACTCCGTTCGCCCCTTCTCCTTGGTTCTTCCCATTCCCCCCATCAGAGCCCGGTCTATTGACTTTCATCTCTTCGCTCCAAATCACCTGTTTCCAATCTTCCATTTTTCGCACTTTTCTGTAATCTCTTTGCCAACCTTTCTTATGACGAGATGGAAGTCGCGGCTTCTTCACCTTTTTTCAGGCCCTCATTACAGACCTGTGTAATGCGCCCGGTGCTTGCATGGATGTCTGTGATCTCGCTCTTACGAAGCCTACGAGCCGCCTCCACTGCCGTGTCTTAGCGTCAGAACTGATCGACCTTGTGATGAGCGACTTGTTGCCTCGGATATTTCCCCTGGACGTCACCTCTCGGCTTTGGACGGACTTCATCTCATATTCTTCCCGCTGTCAGGGCCTCACATGATGCAGCTTGGCCATTTTCTTGGCCCAGAGACGCTATCGATGAGCTGGATGATGCTGCTTCTCTTTTCTTGGGAAATCTTCATGGCTGCTTGAACCAGTAACCTTTCGCTTGGGAATCAGCCTAATAACACCCTGAGCTATTAGGGAATGTGAGAACAGGTTGTCATTTGTAGTAACAAGAAGAAAAAGATTGTCTCACCACCAGGAGCAAAACAGTAACAATGCAGTTACAGGACAAGAATCTGCAGAACTAAGCAGATGCTAAATACTTGCAACTCACAGGATTTGATGCACCACCAGGAGCAAAATGCTAACATTGCAGTTACATGAGAAGAATCTGCAGAACTAAGTAGATGCTAAATAGTTGAAGGTAAAAGTTATGTATGAGAGCCAAGAAGATTGTCTATAAAATGAAGGGAGTCTTATGTACAAAGCTGTAGAGGATGGTGAGATATGGAGCCTGAAAGTCAAAAGTTCAAAACATTGTTACCCTTTTGCTTGTCGGTGTGAAATATATTTATTATATACGACTTTAGAACACAAAAAAATTTTTCAAAAAATTGTAAATATGCAAAACGCTGCAGTGGGAAAAGAACAGTTTTCAACAAAAACGTCCTGAATTTGTGGAGTCTCTGAATTTGTTCTGAGAAATAGTATTGCCTCCATCAGATTCTCCTTCATAGACAACCTCAAATCTGATCTCATTATTTCCAGGCTAGAGAACGGCCTCTCTACACTAACTTGGGTTGATGGGAAAGCTGTGACCACAGGGGCAACATCTCTAACAATGTCAGGGTATAAAGGATTTGCCTCATGCAGTCAGTTCTGATGAACGGTTGAACTTCTACTTCTTTGAGAACAAGTGAAAAATGTTACTGAAATCTGGTAAATCTGTTTATGGGAGCGGAATCTTTTCCCCTGGGGCAGCGCTTTTTCCTGCTCCAAAGTCATCAATTACACTCCTCAAAGTGGGTGAGGCGAAGATATGGGAGCAGTAGCACGGCCGGACCCAATTCCTCTTGCTCTTGGCACCACATTGAACTAACTGGACCAACTTATTATATATTTTGGGAATCGGTCCATTTTATAAGGACTGCAATTCCACCAAAATGGGCACCGACTCCACAGCCCTGGTTATATCTGCTGTTTCTGCCTTTGTATCACTGCTGTTTTCCGACGCTGCACCAGTCCGTTATTTACCTGGGACCTCGTTACCTGCTACATCTACTGTACACCTACTGTGACCCATCACCTCTGCCTATACCCATTGTCCTTGTCCTGCACTTTGGCTGTCACCACGAATAGCCACGTCAGGGGTAGCAACCTGGGGTTTCCCCACAACAAAGTCCGAGACGGCCTTGCGGCAGGTTCCTCTTAGACTCGGCTCCCTGGTGCAGTGTGCACCTTACCATCTATGCTCACGGTGGACCAGAGGATCCACAATAACCGGCGTTCTACTGTCAGTCCTAACCGATCCCAAGAACGTGACAACCTACACCTCTATGGCCATAGCGGGCCTGGAAGAGAGCCTCTCATGGCAACACTATATTTACTATTTTGCCATAGGCAAACAAACTCTATCAGTTCTCAATCTATAAAACACTAAAACGTAACTTTTATTATGTATAACACTTAATCTCTATACACACTATTTAAAAACCTGATTTCTAACCTCTCAATTTATCCCTTTCTACTTCTGAAGGAAGGAATAGCCCTTTTCTATTATCAAGTCTGGGGGAAAACCCCCACCTATTAACAGGAAAACCTTATATATACACATTTAATTTACAAAACTCCAGAAAGGGGAAATCCCAAGCCTCCTACTTGGGCAGTCATCCCTTATCTGATGGACATAAAACATATAAGGCCCCCTTGTGACACCCTCTGCAGCGGGTGACACTTGTAGACAGAGGTGAGAAATCACAATTTAAAACTTCATGCCTGACCTCCCCGACAGGGTTTCAACCAGCTAAAATGCCTGCCACCTCCCCGACATGTTTCACCAGCTAAACTGGCTTCATCAGGGGTTAGAGGTCCGGTCCCATGTGGTCTAAGCTCATTTCCTTTTATATCATGTTAGGTACACACCCTATTTTTTTGAAGACTATTTCTCATGGCAACACACACACACACATACATACACACATATATATATATAGATATATATATATATATATATATATATATAAAAAAAATTTATAAAAAAAATCTATACAATAGTTGTTTATTGCTCAACCATATGTAATATTAAAAATTTGGATGGTATTGTCCTTTAAACAACAAGCACCATGACGAAATCCCGACTGACCCCATTGTAGTCAATTGGGTCCACTGGGGGACGGCCGGGTTTGTGGTCAAAGGGGTCAGGGTCCACCTCTGCGAGGGAGGATCTGAGCGGAACCTCTGATGCAGATGTGAACCCTAAAACGGGTGGTTTTCCCTCCAGTAAGGGACCCATATTTACTATTGTGCCACAAAAGTGTCATCACAAGGCATTATGGGAAAGGAGCTGAGAAGCTCAAGCACCCTCTATTGGATGTAACAAATCCTCAATTTGCTTTTGACCCACTGAGTCTTGAGAAAGCAAAAGGGATATTAGCCAAGCCGGTATCACCCATCAGCATACTGCTATTTCGGGGTTTTTGCCCCTCATCAGTGCAGAGAAGAGCAGTACTGACTGGTTGGGTGGGAGGCAATGAGTGGCTCACAAAAGTGTCATAAAATGTGTCAAAAAGTGCTGGATTTTTGGTGCAGTGTATCACCGTGTGTCACAGATCTATAGTTAGAGGTGGTCCGGTTCCACCTCTGTGATGAAGGTTCAACGTAGGTGTAAATCGGACCTTATGCGGACAAGGGAGCGCTCCCTCAAAACAGTCCGACGGAGTCTTGCACATGAAATCCTGCAGACTGCCCTGCCGCCATGTTGCCTGAACAGCGCAGCTGCTGTAACACAGTACGTTACAGAAAGCGGGCCCGATGCTCGACTCACAGCGGCGTCTCCTGTTATGAAGACGCACAAGACGTGATATCAATAGAACGCTTCCCATATGGTACGACACGTGGCAGCCATATAGGGGGTGGGGCTGCTGGGAAACATGGCTTGTATTGTGATAATGTAGAGTGGCAGTAATGAAGCGCAGCCTGTCCCCAGACGGCAAGGCCCCTCGGCTCTGGGACATGGGCCCCTCGGCTCTGGGACATAGGGCCCCTCGGGTCTGGGAGACGGGGCCCCACGGCTCTGGGACATGGGGCCCCTCGGCTCTGGGAGACTGGGCCCCTCGGCTCTGGGAGACTGGGCCCCTCGGCTCTGGGAGACTGGGCCCCTCGGCTCTGGGAGACTGGGCCCCTCGGCTCTGGGACATGGGGCCCCTCGGCTCTGGGACATGGGGCCCCTCGGCTCTAGGACATGGGGCCCCTCGGCTCTAGGACATGGGGCCCCACGGCTCTGGGAGACTGGGCCCCTCGGCTCTGGGACACTGGGCCCCTCGGCTCTGGGACATAGGGCCCCACGGCTCGGGGACATAGGGCCCCACGGCTCGGGGAGACTGGGCCCCTCGGCTCTGGGAGACTGGGCCCCTCGGCTCGGGGACATAGGGCCCCACGGCTCGGGGAGACTGGGCCCCTCGGCTCGGGGAGACTGGGCCCCTCGGCTTTGGGAGACTGGGCCCCTCGGCTCTGGGACACGGGGCCCCTCGGCTCTGGGAAGATTTTGCTCGCTCGTTAAATCAGTTGCTATTTTAACAATAAGAGCTTTAAGTGTCCTGATAAAGAGTCATCCAATTATAGAGAACTTCCTGTCAGGACAGGGCTCCGAAAGAATCCGAGGAAGGAGCTCTACTGTACCCCACATAACAGGCTTAGATACAGCAGCTCCAAAGACAGTATCACACATGGCAGGCTTAGATACACAGTTCAGCAGGCAGTATCACACAGAAGAGGATTAGATACACAGCTCAGCAGACGGTATCACACAGGACAGGATTAAATACACGGCTCAGCAGACGGTATCACACAGGACAGGATTAGATACAGGGCTCAGCAGACAGTATCACACAGGATAGGATTAGATACATCAGCTCAGCAACGGTATCACACAGGAATAGGATTAGATACACGGCTCAGCAGACGGTATCACACAGGATAGGATTAGATACCCCGGCTCAGCAGAGGGTATCACACAGGACGGATTAGATACCTGCCCGCAGACAGTATCACACGGGACAAAATTAGATACATCGGCTCAGCAGACAGTATCACAAATGATAGGCTTAGATACAGGGCTCAGAGGCAGAATCACACAGGATTGGATTAGATACACGGCTCAGCAGGCAGTATCACACGGGAAATAGGATTAGATACACGGCTCAGCAACAAGCATACACAGGACAGGATTAGATACAGGGCTCAGCAGACAGTATCACACAGGATAGGATTAGATACACGGCTCAGCAGACAGTATCACACAGGACAGGATTAGATACAGGGCTCAGCAGACAGTATCACACAGGATAGGATTAGATACATCACCTCAGCAGACAGTGTCACACAGGATAGGATTAGATACATCAGTCAGCAAGACCAGTATCACACAGGATAGGATTGGGATACATCAGCTCAGCAGACAGTATCACACAGGAAAAGGATTAGATACACGGTCAGCAGACAGTATCACACAGGATAGGTTTAGATACACGGCCTCAGCAGACAGTATCACAAGTGATTGGATTAGATACAGGGCTCAGCAGGCAGTATCACACAGGATAGGATTAGATACACAGCTCAGCAGACCATATCACACAGGATAGGATTAGATACACAGCTCAGCAGACGGTATAATACAGGATGGGATTAGATGCACAGCTCAGCAGCCAGTATCACACAGGATGGGATTAGATACACAGCTCAGCAGACAGTATCACACAGGATAGGATTAGATGCACGGCCAGCAGACAGTTCACACAGGATAGGATTAGATACACCGGCTCAGCAGACAGTATCAAAACAGGATAGGATTAGATACACGGCTCAGCAGGACCGTATCACACAAGGACAGATTAGATACAGGGCTCAAGCAGACAGAAATCAACAGGATAGGATTAGATACATCAGCTCAGCACACAGTATCAACGGGAAATAGGATTAGATACATCAACTCAGCAGCAGTATCACACAGGATAGGATTAGATAACATCGTCAGCAGACAGTATCACACAGGATAGGATTAGATACACGGCCCCAGCAGACAGTATACACAGGATAGGATTAGATACACGGCTCACAGACAGTATAAAACAGGATAGGATTAGATACACCCCCCCCCTCAGCGGGCAGTATCACACAGGATAGGATTAGATACACAGCTCAGCAGACCATATAAACACAGGATAGGATTAGATACACAGCTCAGCAGACGGGTATAAATACAGGATGGGATTAGATGCACAGCTCAGCAGCCAGTATCACACAGGATAGATTAGATACAAAGCACAGCAGACAGTAAACACAGGATAGGATTAGATGCACTGCTCAGCAGACAGTATCACACAGGATAGGATTAGATACACGGCTCAGCAGACAGTATCACACAGGATAGGATTAGATACATCAGCTCAGCAGACGGTATAATACAGGATAGGATTTGATACAACCCTCAGCAGACGTATCACACAGGTAGGATTAGATACAGCGGCTCAGCAGATATCACACAGGATAGGATTAGATACACCGCTCAGCAGACAGTATCACACAGGATAGGATTAGATACATTGCTCAGCAGACAGTATCACACAGGATGGGATTAGATGCACAGCTCAGCAGACAGTATCACACAGGATGGGATTAGATACATCAGCTCAGCAGACAGTATCACGCAGGAAGGGATTAGATACAGGGCTCAGCAGACGGTATAAAACAGGATGGGATTAGATACACAGCTCCGCAGACAGAATCACACAGGATAGGATTAGATACACACTCAGCAGACAGTTTTCACACAGGATAGGATTAGATACACAGCTCAAGCAAGAGAGTAATCACACAGGAGGGATTAGATACACAGCTCAGCAGACAGTATCACACAGGATAGGATTAGATACAGTGGTCAGCAGACAGTATCACACAGGATAGGATTAGATACACGGGCTCAGCAGACAGTATCACACAGGATAGGAAATTAGATACACGGCTCAGCAGACATTTATCACACAGGATGGGATTAGATACACGGCTCAGCAGACAGTATCACACAGGATAGGATTAGATACACAGCTCAGCAGACAGTATCACACAGTATAGGATTAGATACATCAGCTCAGATACGTAGGATTAGTATCACACATGACAGGCTTAGATACGTAGCTCACTAGACAGTATCATACATAATAGATTTAGTTATATATCACACGTGAAAGGCTTAGATACATGGCTCAGCACAGTATGACAATAGGATTGGATACATGGGTAGGATAGTATAAACTGGTTTGGCAGACATTCATACAAGCTTAGATACACTGGCTCAGAAGTACAGTACCACACAAGACAGATCTAATGTGGCTGAGCCCAGGATAGCCGTTGTCTGGACGCACATTCAGCCATCAGCTGCCTCTCCCAACTGTATTACACCATATAAAACGAGCCATAAATCTGACTGCAGCTTTGGCTGTAACTGGAGCATAATAATGACAAAGTAGTTTGATTCCAGCGGTAATGCAGAATTTATAATAACTTCAATAACTGTGGGTTGGAATTCACATAATCCCACCAAATCATCTCAAAACGACCAGGATCGTTACATGACCCAGCGGCAGCAGTGAGAAATCCTGTATTCAGCTGCAGGTCACATGAGGCAGTGGCAGCAGTGAGAAATCCTGTATTCAGCTGCAGGTCACATGAGCCAGTGGCATCAATGAGAAATCCTGTATTCCGCTGCAGGTCACATCAGCCAGTGGTAGCAGTGAGAAATCCTGTATTCCGCTGCAGGTCACATCAGCCAGTGGTAGCAGTGAGAAATCCTGTATTCAGCTGCAGGTCACATGAGCCAGTGGCAGCAGTGAGAAATCCTGTATTCAGCTGCGGGTCACATGACCCCAAAGGCGCCCGTGAGAAAAACCTGTATTCAGCTGCAGTCACATGACCCAATGGCAGCAGTGGGGAAAAACCTGTATTCAGCTGCGGGTCACATGAGCCAGTGACAGCAGTGAGAAATCCTGTATTCAGCTGCAGGTCACATGATCCAATGGCAGTAGTGAGTAATCCTGTATTCAGCTACAGGTCACATGAGGCAGGGGCAGCAGTGAGAAAAACCTGTTTTTCAGCTGCAGGTCACATGAGCCAGTGGCAGCAGTGAGAAATCCTGTATTCAGCTTTCAGGTCCACATGAAGCCGTGACAGCAGTGAGAAATCCTGTATTCAGCTTCAGGTCACATGAGCCAGTGGTAGCAGTGAGAAATCCTGTATTCAGCTGCAGGTCACATGAGCCAGTGGCAGCAGTGAGAAATCCTGTATTCAGCTGCAGGTCACATGAGCCAGTGGCAGCAGTGAGAAATCCTGTATTCAGCTGCAGGTTATATGAGGCAGTGACAGCAGTGAGAAATCCTGTATTCAGCTGCAGGTTATATGAGGCAGTGACAGCAGTGAGAAATCCTGTATTCAGCTACAGGTCACATGAGCCAGTGGCAGCAGTGAGAAATCCTGTATTCAGCTGCAGGTTATATGAGGCAGTGACAGCAGTGAGAAATCCTGTATTCAGCTGCAGGTTATATGAGGCAGTGACAGCAGTGAGAAATCCTGTATTCAGCTACAGGTCACATGAGCCAGTGACAGCAGTGAGAAATCCTGTATTCAGCTGCATGTCACATGAGCCAGGGGCAGCAGTGAAAAATCCTGTATTCAGCTACAGGTCACATGACCCAATGGCAGTAGTGGGAAATCCTGTATTCAGCTGCAGGTCACATGAGCCAGTGGCAGCAGTGAGAAATCCTGTATTCAGCTGCAGGTCACATGACCCAGGGGCAGCAGTGAGAAATCCTGTATTCAGCTGCAGGTCCCATGACCCAGGGGCAGCAGTGATAAATCCTGTATTCAGCTGCAGGTAATAAAATTACTGGCTCCCCTGTCACATACAGCAATTTCTAATGAACTAAAGGGAAACAAAAAAATCTGGAGTGATCCCAGGAGTATGGTACATGCATCTTTTGGGGGACAGAAAAAGTTCTGCTTTGCTTCTTTTTGATTAATTTCGCTTCTTCTAAACTTTGCACGTTGAACCACATATAATGAATACAGTATTAATATTGTATATCTTTGTGAAAATTTAATACATGTATGCTTAAAAAAGTATAATTTGCAGAGTATGCAAATATGACAACTTTCCTCCATAGACTGCGCCACACCTGTCTCCAGGTTGTGCCCGGTACTGCAGTTCTGCGCCATTAAAGTGAATTAGAGCTGAGATGCAATACTACATGCAACCTGTGGGCAGATGTGGTGCTGCTCCTAGAAGACAGCAGACACGTTTTTCGAATCCCTGAAAATTTTTATTATTTATTTTATTCATTTCAATAGCGCCGTTATATTCCATAGCGCAGTACAGAGACTGCCATTATTCACATCGGTTCCTGTCTAAACTCCTATCTGTATGATTTTGGAGTGTGTGGGAAACTGGAGTACCTAGAGGGGAACCAGACTAACACCGGGGGAACATACAGACTCCTTGCAGATACTGTCCTTGGTGGGATATTAATGCAGGACCCCAGTGCTACAAGGCAACAGTGCTAACCACTCAACCACCATGCAGCATTGTGCTAACCACTGAGCCACCATGTTGTCCTGTGCTAACCACTCAACCACCATGCAGCACTGTGCTAACCACTGAGCCCCCATCCTGCACTTTGCTAACCACTGAGCTACTGTGCTGCACTGTATTAACCACTGAGCCACCATACTGTATTGTCCCAACCACAAAGCCATCATACTGCTCTGTGCAAACACTAAGCCATTGTGTCACACTGTGCTAACCACTGAGCCACCATGTTCCACTGTGCTAGACACGGAGCCACCGTGTTGCACTGTGCTAACTACTGAGCCACCGTGTTGCACTGTGCTAACTACTGAGCCACCTTGTTGCACTGTGCTAACTACTGAGCCACCTTGTTGCACTTTTCTAACCACTTAGCCACCTTTTTGCATTGTGCTTACCACTGAACCACTGTGTTGAACTGTGCTAACCACTGAGCCACCGAATTGCACTGTGCTAACCACTGAGTAATTATGTTGCACTGTGCTAAACACTGAGCCACCGTGTTGCACTGTGCTAACCACTGAGCCCCCGTGTTCCCCTATGCTAGACACCGAGCCACTGCGTTGCACTGTGCTAACCACCGAGCCACAACCCTTCACCGTGCTAACCACTTATACTGCGTATCATATTTTAGACCTCCATCTTGCAGAAGGAAGCCCGATCACTCAACGTCATTATAGAGAAAACAGAGCAAAAACAAATGTCCGTTGTCTGTCTGGACGTTCTCCGGCTCATCTGCCTCAGAATGAAGTGATATCTGCTCCTGGAGCTACAAAAGTGGCCAAATCTGCCATTCGAGGGTCTACAAAAGCTGGGTGGCATCGCTGACAGAGACATAGATAACGTGAAGCGATAGATGCAATGACACATATGAAACGGGCTGTGACAAAAGATAACTGGAGTAGCTCTGTCCGACATATTTTGGGGCCAAAAATGGGCACACGCCCGACACCCTCAACACTTCTGTCCGCATCAATTCTTAGGGCAGGGGTGTCAAACTGCGGCCCTCCGTCTGGGGAGAAAATCCAACTCCCATCATGCATTTGTATAATCTGTAACCGTGGGCATGATGGGAGTTGTAGTCTCCCAACAGCTGGAGGGCCGCAGTTTGACACCTGTGTCTTAGGGGATGACACATCGATGAGCGTGTGGCGAGAATAGTGCACTAATCTGTGCCATTTTCAAAGTGGTGAGGCGGAGGCTAAATTTGGCGCGGGCACTTTTTACAACACTTTTTGGTGCATTAATGTGCCCGAGACATTTTTCATACATGCGCCCCTTGGTGTTGGCACCGAGAGAATGAAATCTCTATTGTATGTATTTCTGGCTCTCCGCTTTCATCATACAAGAAGTGACATGAATGTGCGGAGCCTCCGGGAATGTGAGCGCTGCAGATGAGGAGATAACGCAGCGCTGGTGATCGCTTCTCATGCTGTGTTGTGAACCAAATTGATTTCCATGTGAATGCAGCCTCAACTCATTAGACAGATGTCTCTTCCGTGGATTCCTAATGTTCTGAGGTTCCCCAATCCCTGTCTGGTGGGGGACTGCTCGGGTCATCACTGAGAATAGACGGCCCTTAGGGAGAGCCCATGTCTCTAACCTAACCACCCTTCACAATGTATGGAGTGAATCTGCAGGGTGATAGCGGTCATGGGGCAGGAAGACATTCCTCCCAAACCCTATACACATGCATGCTCCAATCAGCTGAGCATGCGTATATTCTCAATTGATACAGATAGCGGCCAGACACTTCTTCTGACCTCCTTATACACATGCATGCTCCAATCAGCTGAGCATGCGTATATTCTCAATTGATACAGATAGCGGCCAGACACTTCTTCTGACCTCCTTATACACATGCATGCTCCAATCAGTTGAGCATGCGTATATTCTCACTTGATACAGATCGCGGCCAGACACTTCTTCTGACCTCCTTATACACATGCATGCTCCAATCAGCTGAGCATGCGTATATTCTCAATTGATACAGATAGCGGCCAGACACTTCTTCTGACCTCCTTATGCACATGCATGCTCCAATCAGCTGAGCATGCGTATATTCTCAATTGATACAGATAGCGGCCAGACACTTCTTCTGACCTCCTTATGCACATGCATGCTCCAATCAGCTGAGCATGTGTATATTCTCAATTGATAATAGCGGCCAGACACTTCTCCTGACCTCCTTATGCACATGCATGCTCCAATCAGCTGAGCATGCGTATATTCTCAATTGATACAGATAGCGGCCAGACACCACTTCTCAGCTCCTTATACACATGCATGCTCCAATCAGCTGAGCATGCGTATATTCTCAATTGATACAGATAGCGGCCAGACACTTCTCCTGACCTCCTTATGCACATGCATGCTCCAATCAGCTGAGCATGCGTATGTTCTCAATTGATACAGATAGCGGCCAGACACTTCTCCTGACCTCCTTATGCACATGCATGCTCAAATCAGCTGAGCATCTTCCTAAGGTGGCGAAACATTGCCTCATTGTGAGGGACACGATCGGAGCCTGGAAGGCCTGTAGAACCCTGTTCTCTCTGCCCTACCAGACCAGTAGATACCTTCCTATCTATGGACACCCAGAATTCAAACCTGGCCTTGATAACCCCCAATTTAAAGTCTGGAGGAGTAAAGGGATCTTAACTATTTCCCAGCTTATTCACCCTTCCCACCAACGGATTTACTCTCTCTCAGAATTATCTCAAAAATATTCCTTGCCACCATCGCATTTTTTGGCCTACTCCCAAATAGTGAGTTTTTATAGAAGGACATGAGGCCGTCTCATTTTAAGTTGAATGCTTTTGATAATGTCATTGGCCCTACTTCTTCAACAGACCACTCTCTATCAGCGCTATATGCTGGTCTTCATAGGGGTTCAGAAGACGACGGGCCTTGCAGGGTTTTTGCTAAGTGGGAGAAGGTCTACCCTAACCAGGAGATCTCTTCTACAATTCTCCAGGGATGGCTGAAGATCCATAAATATATAGTTAATGAGAAGTGGAGGGACACGTTCTTTAGAATTGCCCATTCCGCAATTTACGGCTTTAATATTCCCCCCATCCAGCTTGTCCAGACCTAGTGACGTCCTGCCCCATGTGTGGCACCCCCCCGCACGGATTTTGTCCATAGTATATGGACCTGTGTGGAAACCATGAAGTTCTGGGAGACAGTCATACAAACTCTGAATCTTAAGTTTCGGTGTCATTTAACTTTAGAGCCAACACAGCTCCTGTTCCATAATTTACCACAACATTTTAGGAACCACCCAATTCTGCACATATTGTTATTAGCGGCTAAAAGAAGCCTCCTGGCCAAATGGTTGGAACCATCCGTCCCTACAATGCAGGAAGTGATCCAGGTGGTCAAACATCATCTCGAAATGGACAGAATCGACATCATCAGGTCTAAGGAAACCCAATGCTCTAAATTTTTCAAGAAATGTCAGGAGTTCATAGGTTACTTTGACACCGCCCAGTAGATCAAGGAGATCATGCAGCCTTTTGTCTACACCTCCTGGTATCTCTCCTCTCACCTAGCGGGCACTCTGGGGGCTTTGGATGTCTGTACCCCATAACATGGGAGCTTTCCCTCAGTCATATCCTGACACCATGTCCTGGATACTCCCTTGGTGACTGTGCGTCAGAGTTGGGGGTCAATTTGTCCTCTGTCTATTTCTCTCCCTCGGGAGGGAGCGGATTTGAGCATGCATGTGTTCTCAAGTGATAGAGACAGTTAATCAGCTGCCAGACACTTCTCCTGACCTCCTTATACACAGGCATGTTCAAATCCGCTGAGCATGCCTGTGTTCTCAAGTGATAGAGAAAGATAATCAGCTGCCAGACACTTGTCCATATACACATGCATGATCAACTTGGCTGAGCATGCATGTGTTCGCCATACTTTCACCCTCCAAGCAAATAGAAAAAGGAATCCCGGACCAGGAAAATATAAAAATAGCAAATACCTTCTATAGTGAAATCCTTTAAAAGAGGAGGCAAGCAGCAAACACAGCGAGTACAGCATCCCACCCTCTCCTAAGCTCACGCATTTTACGGCCACGTCTGGGCCCTTGACCACAGCATGTGTTTTCCATAGGTGGAGACGGATAATCTACTCCCAGGTACTGACTGCTCCAACAAGGGAGCATGACCTGACTGAGGGCGGGCGCGTCTTCAATGGAAAAACGCGTGGTCACACTTCAAAATGCACCAAAATTCAGGCACAGAATTTTAGTTGGTTAAAAAAAAGCTGGACAGGTCTAGAGATGCGGCAAATTTATAAACCAGCCTGAGCCACGGTGATCAGCAGGCAGGCGAACAACACCCAGATCTTTAGCTTTTGACAGCAACAGTCAACGTGCCCCAATGGGCCTTATGTATGAAAACTGTCTCGCAGCAAGGGTGTCCTTGTTGCCCAAGGCAACCAATAAATCAGAGCTCATAGCAACCAATCAGAGCCCATAGCCACCAATCAGAGCCCATAGCCACCAATCAGAGCTCATAGCCACCAATCAGAGCCCATAGCCACCAATCAGAGCCCATAGTAACCAATCAGAGCCCATAGCCACCAATCAGAGCCCATAGCCACCAATCAGAGCCCATAGCCACCAATCAGAGCTCATAGCAATCAGAGCCCATAGCAATCAATCAGAGCCCATAGCAATCAATCAGAGCTCATAGCAACCAATCAGAGCCCATAGTAACCAATCAGAGCCCATAGTAACCAATCAGAGCCCATATAGCCAATCAGAGCTCATAGCAACCAATCAGAGCCCATAGCCACCAATCAGAGCTCATAGCAACCAGAGTCCATGGCAACCAATCAGAGCTCATAGCCACCAATCAGAGCTCATAGCAAACAATCAATAAGAGCTCACAGCAACCAATCAGAGCACATAGCAATCAGAGCTCATAGCAACCAATCAGAGCCCATAGCAATCAATCAGAGCTCATAGCCACCAATCAGAGCACATAGCAACCAGAGCTCATAGCAACCAGACAGGGCTCATAGCAACTTATCACAGCCCACCGCCGCCAATCAAAACTCATAGCTACCAGAACTCAAAGCAACCAATCAGAGCCCATACCGACCAATCAGAGCCCATAGCAACCAGAGCCCATAACAACCAGAGCCCATAGCAACCAATCACAGCCCAAAACAACCAGAGCCCATAGCAACCAATCAGAGCTCAAAGCAACCAATCACAGCCCATAACAACCAGAGCC
Organism: Phyllomedusa bahiana; assembly: GCA_025379985.1. Lineage (NCBI taxonomy): Eukaryota > Metazoa > Chordata > Amphibia > Anura > Hylidae > Phyllomedusa > Phyllomedusa bahiana. Next base: position 36,559 of record JAODAL010007046.1, read on the forward strand.
CATAGCAACCAGAGTCCATAGCAACCAATCAGAGCTCATAGTAACCAATCAGAGCTGAGTGTTCATTTCACAAAGTGCTCTGGAAAACTAAAAGCTGAGCTCTGATTGGTTGCTATGAGCTCTGATTGGTTACCATGGGCTCTGATTAGTTGCCATGAGCTCTGACCGGTTGCTATGGGCTCTGACCGGTTGCTATGGGCTCTGACTGGATGCTATGATCTCTGATTGGTTGCTATGGCCAACAAGAACAGTCTTACTACTAGACAGTTTTCATACATAAGGCCCGATGTGTCTATCGTCCGTCAGTGAAGCCTCTGGTTCATAGTGAATAGATGATTTGTGTTCCTCATGCGTTACGCTGGATTTACCGTGCCCCAATCTCCCGAATTCTGACAAAAGTCCTGCTGATTAGTAATCGGGGGCCCCAGTTCTGTCTTCACATCCAGAGGCGTTCTGCTGGGATAGAAAGCAAACTCACCCAAGCCAAATAAATTCCTGCTACTCACAGAGATGGGGAGACGGTCGTCAGGAGGACCCCGGGCGCCGCTCGTCCCTAGGTCACACACGTGCAATCTCTTTGTGGAGAAAAGGTTTTCTCTTAATATATCGGGAGGCAGCAGAAAGCGACGGAGGAAACGCCGACACCGGCTGTCATTACACTGTGAAGCAGGTTCCCCAAAGCCCAAGTTACACAATGTAAAAGGTAACTACAACTTTTGGGGAAACCCTGGGGCGGCATGTACAACCGGGGGCCGAGGGGGGCAGTTTGAATCGCTTTAAGGAGATAGGGGCCCGGCCCCTTCAAAAAAGGGTCTCCCAGCACTTTATACAGGTGTCCCACAATTTGTCTCGGCCATAGCACTTTGAGACTGGTACGGATTTATATGACAGTTCTGCACCAATTTCGCCGCATTCGTATGATTCTGGCACAACACGCCCCCCGCAGACCTGGTGCATCCGTAGGTGTCGTGTCCGGTGCAGACTGCGCCAAGTTTGGCGTTCATACATCTATAGGACAGAGCTACACCAGGTTTTTGGCATCAAAGCACAACAGAAAACTGGCGCAGCCCCGATCATACAGGTCGCCCTAATCTGCCAGGGAGAAAACGACGCACAAAAGTGTCAGCTGCAGAGAGCGGCCCAGGGTGTCAATTTTAAAAGGGGGTGAAGGGGGCATAGCGGGGTGTTGTGTTAAGGGGGCGCCGCCGGGGGGCCTCAGGGAATACGGTTCGTCACCAGCGCTCGTCGCCCCAGGCCCCCACTCGGTCCTCGTAAAAGAGCAAGGACAATACAAATGATGAACGGGATGCATTACCTCCCCCCCGACGCAGGCCCCCTCTAATTTTATAATCACTTCCCTCCCCCGACTGGGGGACCCCCTCTAATGCAGATCACTTACCCCCCCCCTAATGCGGGCCCCCTCCTCTAAGACAGATCATTACCCCCCCAAATGCAGGACCCTCCTCTAATGTACAGATCACTTACCTCCCCCAAATGCAGGACCCTCCTCTAATGTACCGATCACTTACCTCCCCGAATGCAGGACCCTCCTCTAATGTACAGATCACTTACCTCCCCTAATGCAGGACCCTACTCTAATGTACAGATCACTTACCTCCCCGACTCCAGGACCCTCCTATAATGTACAGATCACTTAACTCCCCTAATGCAGGACCCTCCTCTAAGTACAGACCCTTTTACCTCCCCAAAATGCAGGACCCCCCTTTAATTACAATACTTACCTCCCCCGCTGGGGGGACCCTCTCTAATGTACAGACACTTACCCCCCCCGACCCAGAACCCCCTTTAAAATTACAGATCACTTACCTCCCCGACTCCAGGACCCTCCTCTAATGTACAGATCACTTACCTCCCCTAATGCAGGACCCTCCTCTAATGTACAGATCACTTACCTCCCCGACTCCGGGGACCCTCCCTAATGTCGACACTTACCTCCCCTAATGCAGGACCCTTCTCTAATGTACAGATCACTTACCTCCCCCAATGGGGGGCCCCCTCCTCAATTACGATCACTTACCTCCCCCGACTGCAGGAGCCTCCTCTAATGTACAGATCACTTACCTCCCCCTAATGCAGGACCCTCCTCTAATGTACAGATCACTTACCTCCCCCTAATGCAGGACCCTCCTCTAATGTACAGATCACTTACCTCCCCCTAATGCAGGAGCCTCCTCTAATCACCGACCCTTTTTACCCCCCCTAATCGGGCCCCTCCCAATGCACCGATCATTTAAAACCCCCCCGATTTCAGGAGCCTCCTCTAATGTACAGATCACTTACCCCCCCAACCGGACCCTCCTTAATTACAAACCCCTTACCTCCCCCTAATGCAGGACCCTACTCTAATGTACAGATCACTTACCTCCCCCTAATGCAGGACCCTCCTCTAATGCACCGATCACTTATTAAATTTAAACAGACTAAAATCGCCTTTTTAAATATATACACGATTAAACAGAAAAAGTTTTTCTCAAAAGCGGCAATTTGGAAATCTAACCTATTTAAAATTGCTTCTATGGTCATAGTAGGATTTTTGGGATTTTTAAATACCGACCCCCGAACTTATACATATTTGCACTGTGCCTCTAGCGGATTTTCCAGGTGGTTGGTGCTGGTTTATCTCGTGGCAATATTTAATTGGTTTTTAATTTATTTTTTGTTCTTTGGCTCATCCATAAAATGTTTCTATTCGGGATACCAGGGTGGGCGCCATCATTCTGGGGTTGGTTTTCCTTTCCTTTTTGGTTTTAGGGCTTGCCCCCCGGAAAGGGTTTTGGGTGGGTTTTTTTTCAGAGGGTCAGGGGGTTTTTAGAAACCTCTGAAAACATGCAGGCAGCGCTCCCCCAAACTTCAATAGAAAAAGTGCGCATCCCCCCCCAAACGTTTTTCCCCTCGGGGGGATTTTCACCCCCGCCGGTGAAACACATGAGCATGTTCATTTTTCCCCCCGGTTTTCCCCCGAGAATTAAAAAGAGTCCATTAAACCGCCAGAAAAGGGGGCGCCGGGGGTTTTTGGGCGTTTTTAGGTTTCTGAAAAAAAAAAAAAAAAAAAAAGGATGATCCCCCCCTATAGTGGGTGCATTTTTGCAGGTTCTTTTGTACTTTTTTTAAAAACCCGGAAGATGCTGCAAACAGTCATGGAGAAAAAGAGTCTATAAATCCTCTTTTTAGTCAAACGAACCAAATTTGTGCTGTTTTAAATGCACAGTGCTTAAAGGGGGTTTCTCACTACCTGATTTACTCACCCAGTCTTGTTTTCTTGGTTTCCTTTGAAATTTAGGGGCGTGTTTACCGGATTTATTTGATGCAGTAGAAGCCAGGTCTTTGCTATAGCAACCACACGGCACCCTTTTAGGGTAGATCAACATTTTTTACTAAGAACCAGCACTGGCAGCCAATCAGGAGAGATGGAACAGGGCTGTAGCTATAGCGACCAGTGCTGGCAGCCCATCAGGAGAGATCAAACAGGTCTGTAGCTTTTAGAAAACCAGTGCTGGAAGCCTGTCAGGAGAGATCGAAACGGATCTGTAAGCTATAAAAAAACCAGGTGGGCAGCCTATCTGGAAGAGTAAACAGGTCTGTACAAATAGCGCCAGTGCTGACAGCCTACAGGAGAGAGTGAACGGGTCTGTAGCTATAGCGACCAGCGCTGGCAGCCTATCAGGAGAGTTGAACAGGTCTGTAGCTATAGCAACCATGTCTGGCAGCCTATCAGGAGAAAATCAAACAGGTCTGTATCTATAGCGATCTGAGGAGCTGATGCAGCCCATACAAGAGGGGAATCTAGGAATAGGTATGACACTGTTAATGGACACATATTGCAAAGTGACTTTGTTTTTTGAAAGGGATCTTTAACATAAAAAGCAGCAATCCTTGTAGTGAAGAACCCCTTGGGGTAAAAAGTTGGCCTTTGTGCATCATTGTTAAATTGTGGAGATAAAAAAAAAAAATCACATGGTTTCTTGCACCAATCAGGATACTTTTACACTTTTCTGCTTGAAAAAACGTCCAAAAACCGCTGGGAAAACCGTGACAAAAACAGTTAAAAAAACCAAAACCGACCGGTATTTGTGTCAAAAACGGTCCAAAAACCGGTTGTAATGGACGGTTCTGCTGAACTGTTTTTGTCCTTTGCTGTCTAAACGCACCATTACTATTGGACTTTGACAGTGGCAGCTCTCGATTCTCTTACAAAACAGTCCCAGCATGAGCTGCGATATCCCTGCGGGTGGTAATGAGGGGTCGGGCATTGTGGGTCTCTCCGCACATTGTCCCATCAGGCCGTCCTAAATAGAGCTGGGCCGTGCTCACATCCCGTTCGGGGGCTCAGGTCGGGATACTTTTTTCCAGGTATCAGCACGGCGGTCCCTGAACGGGATATAAACACAGCCTCACTATTTAGGACGCTTGATCTGACAAGGAGTGGATCCACGAGGGACAAGAGGGCAAACGCAGAGGGCGGATTTATCAATAATGTGTAACAGACAGTGTAAACCTTGACTAGACGTTCTTACAATGCATCACATGTATCATAGTGCTGAGAAATCCGATGCTTCACACCTTCTATTAGCTGGCCTACTTTATATGCAAGCTAGGCCATGCCCATTTCCAATAAACCACACCCCCTTTACAGAGGCCACGCCCTCTTGTCAGACAAGGCAGAGAAGCGTCTATGTAAAACACATAATAAATGTGGTGTAAAGCCGGTTTGTTAGTATTTTTAGTGCAAATTGACATAATAAATGTACCCTAAAGTAAAGAGACTACTTTTGCCCTATTGTCCCCTATGGATCAGCCACTGCAGCCGTCTGGATATTTTTTTAGGTATTCCAATGGAAGCCCCTCCAAACGTGGCTCAAATGTGACATGAACACAGCCTTATACATGGCGAGTCTAAATGAGTTGTCCCATGAAGTTGCATCTGTGTTTAAGTCTGCTCATACTAGCTACGAGCTGACCATATTACAGAATAAGGAGGGCGGCGCTTGTGGCTATCATCTCCATTCATTTCTATGGTAGTTCTGAATACATCCAAGCGCACGGACCATGTTACAGACTAAAGACGGTGGCATTTGTGGCTGTCGTCCCCATTCATTTCTATGCGAGTTCTTAATATAGCCAAATGCGATGAATGTGGTAAAGAACAAGGAGGGTGGCACTTGTTATCACCCCCCACCATTCATCTCTATGGGAGTTCTGAATATAGCAAGTGCGCTGACAGTGTTACAGAATAAGGAGGCTGGCGCTTGTGACCCTCCCCCCCCCCATTAATTTCTATGGGAGTTCTGAATAAAGCCAAGTGCGCTGACCGTGTTACAGAATAAGGTCGGACGGCCTGGTGGCTGTCGTCCCCATTCATTTCTATGTGAGTTCTTATTATAGCCAAGCGCGCTGACCTTGTTACAGAATTAGGACGGTGGTGCTTATGACTATCTCCCCATTTATTCCTATGAGAGTTCTGAATATAGCCAAATGTGCTGACCGTGTTACAGAAGTAGGAAGGCGGCGCTTGTGGCCACCCTACCCATTCATTTCTATGGGAGTTCTGAATATAGTGAGCAAGTGTGCTTGGCTATGTTCAGTGCTCCCATAGAAATGAATGGCGAGGGCGGCCACATGTGCCTCGTTCTGTAGCACGGTTGGCCTGTAGCGAGCTATGAGCCGACCTCAACACGGAAATGGCTTTGTGGGAACACCCCTTTAACAGCAGAAGGCTCACCTGAAGCCGTCCTAAAGGGTCACGGGACTTGTCTGCATTTGGCTTGGTCGGCAGGAGCACTTCCAATCTAATGGCATCGCGGGCGGTCGGTTGGCAGGAGATCAGATTTTTCAATTCCTGCGCCTGGAAAAAAAAAAGGCTTCATTATTACTAAGGTCACAATGAAATTGCTACTCATCTTCTGTTGTATTGATCCAAAGGAAGGCGGACATTTAAACTGGACCTGTGACCTCTCCTGACAGGTCTTAGTAAATCCTTGTGTTCCCTGTGATAGAACAATCCTGGAGCCTCTTCTCTTATATCTCTGGGCTGTTCCTCTGTTATTCCTCCTGGAAATGTATGACTGAATCTGTCAGCTGGGTGTGACCATTCCAGTTTCAGGGAAGCATGTCCTTGCACACACTGACTGCCAGCTCTGATTGGACAATGTCAGACTGTGCAGGGACACACCCCTAATCGGTAACACCCATCTGACAGATTGGTAATGATTATATAATTGCTCCAAAATTGTTATGTCATGGGGAACAATAGGCTTGGTTCACGGCTGGGCTCTCCACCGAAAAAGGCAGGGACGGATTTTTACCATCCCTGCCTTCTGGACTGTCACGGAGCTCTGTATATAAAGATATGCAGGAATCCTCCCGCTTCCTGTTTTTTAGCCTTTGCGGTCATCTGTCTACTGGGGCTCGGTAACAGCAGACCCAGATTAGCTTACAAAGCACCTATCACCTCCACACAAAAATTGATAGTAGATGAAATTATAAGACTTTTCTCAAATACATGTCATTAGCAAATCAGAGGATTTCCCTCAATATGACAAGGTGACAGATTTTACTTTCACTTTGTAACACAGGAGAATCTTATCATTCTGTTGAAGGCTACCAACTGTGTAGGGGGAGCTGAGGGCATAGCTGCCTATACAGGGTGATCTGAGTCTCTCACTACATACAGTACAACAGTGCACATGATGTAGACTTACAGGCTCCCCCTTGCACAGTGGACTCTTCCAAATCTGAAGCAGTTATTTTGACAACTGTCAACACAGTGATCCATCAAGCTGTCATGTGCCGCCTTTTAAAGGGCCAGCGCTTTTAAAAAAAAAAAACTGAATTACAGGATAAATGCTTTGACTTTCCTAATGAAACATATTTGAGAAAGGGTTTGTATTTTAGTCTCCTGTTACTTCATGAGGTTTCTCTGAAGGTGATAGGGCCTCTTTAAGGGTGTGTTCACACAGCTGAATTTGATCCTTTTTTTCAGTGTCCAAATCGGCTTCAAATACTTGTATGAAAACCGACTCATATGCAGCAGTTTTCAGACAAGTTTTTGACAAGGATTTGAGGAGGTTTTTATCACGTGGTTTTCGACGTGGTTTTTCAGCGCTGTTTTCTTTCTGAAACACTCATAAAAAAATAACCTGTAAGTGCAGTATTTGGCCGTGGATCCGTGTCTAAAACCTTGCCCAGCCTGAACACCAAGTGGGGGCCTGAAGCTGTAGAACCACCCACACTAGTGGATGAGGTTTTGAAGCTCTCCGTTGATTCCTATGGGCATTTTACTTGTGGAAAACCTCTTTATCATAGCGAGTAAAACGTGCGTAAGAACCAAGTCATATGAACCATGACGCGGAGGAATCAATGAAAACGAACTGGCGGCGTCTTTTAGTCATTTTTTATGCTATTTTGAGAGCGGATTCCACGCCAAAACAGTGCCGCTAACAGCGTCCGAATCAGAAATGTGAACATAGCTTTACAGTGAGTACAGGGGCTGTATTTACCCTGTAATTGGGGCTAATATATCATATAATATATATATAATATACAGGGGGGGGGGGGGGGGGGGGGTGGGGACGGAAAAAAAGCTAAAAATGCCCCCAGAAATCTTTTTCTGAACTTATAGCGGGCACAATATGCTAAAAAAAAAAAAACCAAAACACAAAAAACACAAAAAGCTAATAAAAAAAAATAAAAAACAGGCCACACAGCAACTTTTAGCCCTGTCCCTAACCACCCTAAGGACGCGTTTACACGGCACAGACCAAATACCGGCCGGGAAATCCTGACCAGTATTTGGACTGTTTTTGGAACGCAGGGGGCGGCTTTTTCCGCGGTTTGCAGATTCAAGCCTTCCCCCTTTGCACCGACATGTTGATGTTTCCCCCGAGAAAACCCCGGTCGGGAAAAATGAACACCGTTTCTACGCTTTTTTTTCCCACCGCCGTGGTGTTAAAAACCGTCTGGCGGAAAATCTGTGCAGTGTGGAACGCCGCACGGATTTTCCATTAAAGTCCATGTAAAAGGTTGACAGTCGGTTTACAGAGGGCTTTCAATTCCGAAAACTGTCTGTAAATCCAGCTGAAAACCCGCACGTGGGGACAAGCCCTAAGGGTGTGTTCACATGGCGTAGTTGCGGGGTGTACTTCGGGACGTAATTGCGCTGCAGTACGGTAAAATTATCGCACTCATTGAGCGCTATGATTTCACAGCATATTCCCCGGCGCGTACTGTGCGCCTGGAGAAAGAAGTAACATGCCGGGGAAAGGGAGTCTGAATGGGGGCCGGTCAGAGCGCTTAGATGTACGTGCTGGCCAGCGTGTACTTCTAAAACAGCAGGCGTATAGCAGCACGCACGAACATACCCTAAAACTTGACATCACCAACATATAAACGGCCATGACGAAAGAAGTGACACAATACTAAGGCTCTGTCTACACTGCACAGAAAAACGTCCGTTTTTTCAGCATTTTTCGTTTTCTAAAAACGCTGGAAAAACGCCTGTAATCATCTCCCATAGGCTTCTATTGTAAAACCCTCCTGCTGTCTACACTGAGCTTCTTTATTCTGCTCGTTTTTTTTTACTGGTCGTATTTTGCAACATGTTCTAAAAAACGCCAGAGCCGGGCAGAAAATGTACTAGAGGAGTCTATGGAAAGCGCCGGACGTCTTTTGGCGCGTTTTTTGGCGCGATTTTTCAATGAAAACCCTCCCGGGAGACCCAAGTCCCAACTATAGTGGGTGGTAACAAAGGTTATATATGATCAAATTTGCATACAAGTGTCTGATGTGTCCTTTTTTGTACCTTTTGTAATCAAATGATCATGCTTTGGTCGCTAACGATTTTTGCGCAATTCATATTTTTTTCGCTAAAAATAAGTTTTTTACAGATTTTGGCATCAGAATCAGTTTTTTATTTTTTTATTTTTTTTACAGATTTTGATGCTAAAATCCTTTTCTAAACATATTCTGGCGCTAATAAAGTTATCTCGCTACTGACGCCAAAAATAAGGTTTTTTTTTTTACGGATTTTAGCGCAAGAATCCGTTTTTTTACGTTTTTTGGCACCAAAATAATTTTTTTTTACAGATTTTGCCGCTAATAACGTTCTCGCCTCCGACGCCAAAAATAAGCTATTTTACGGATTTTGACGCAAGAATCCGTTTTTTTACGTTTTTTGGCACAAAAATAAATTTTTTTACAGATTTTGGCGCTAATAACATTATCTCGCTTCTAACGCCAAAAATACGTTTTTTTTACGGATTTTGGCGCAAGAATCTTTTTTTACGTTTTTGGGCACTAAAATATTTTTTTTTTACAGATTTTGGCGCTAATAACGTTACCTCGCTTCTGACACTAAAAATATATTTTTTTTTTAGGGAATTTGGCGCAATAATGCGTTTTTGGGGATTTTGGCGCTAAAATCCTTTTCTTTACAGATTTTGATGCTAATACAGTTATCTTACTGTATGGAAAGATAATGTGGTATTTTGTGGATTTTGGTGCAAGAATCTGGTGCAAAATTTAATAGAGCAGTAGCACGCAGCAGCAGCACACAAAGGACAATGTGCTCACAATGGCTACAGTGATCTAAAGGAAGTGACTACTACGCCTGTAGGGTGTAGGTTACATCTAATGGCTTAATTTGTGCATACATTAAAAAGCAGAGCAAAGACGCTCCAAAAAACGCTCCAAAAAACGAAAAACTTTTTACAGGCAGTGGACAGAAAACTCAGTTTCATGAACGTTTTTAGTAATTAGTTTTCAGGTCGTTTTTTGTCCACTGCAGGGTAGACAGAGCCTTAGGCCATGTTCACACGGCTTAAAATGGGCCGTATTTCGGTCCGTAATTACGCGCCGAAGTGCGCCAATTACGGGCCGAAAACGGCCCATTCATTACGGTAATTCACAGTTCTCATAGAGAACTATGGATTACGTCTCCTCTCCCCGCCCGGCGAAGCCGCCGGGCGGGGAGATAATTCACATGTCACTTTCTAGCGGCGTATACGCGCCGCTAGCAGTGATAGTCTATGGGCCGGCGAAGTGCCGGCCCCCTGCTTACTCCCCCGCTCCCGCCCCCGTCCACACGGCGTAATTGCGGGGCGTAATTACGTCCCGCAATTAAGCCGTGTGAACATAGCCTTAGACTTATTTTAGCCCAACTTTTGTTGTTTAAAAAGACACTAAATCATGTTTTTATTTTCTATTTTTTAACCATTTTACTTGATATTAATAAACAAACACCTAATACAACAATGACCTAAAAATAAAGCGAATCACAAAAGAGGCAAAAAAAATTAGTTGAGAAAGCGTTCAAACCCTCATGTACTAAGGAGACTGAGCCTGCTCAGGACACCCATTCTACTACATCTTTTTTACTTTTTTTTATGCAATATCTTTTTATTTTTATGTAATTTTTACATTCAATTATTGTTTCTCTTTCTTATCTTAATGACCGCCCACCGTCTTTTGACGTCGCTGCAGACATTGGAGTTTGCGGCTCCGGGCGCCGCAGCGGAGAACAGGGCTTTACTACACAGCCCTGATCCTGCAAGTACCAGGGAGCGGGGGAAAGCTCCGCTCCCCGTTGCTTTAACCCTTTGATTGCCGCAGTTTATCACCGCAGCGAAATCAAAGGGTTTCCCTGTTCTGTCGGGTGATCAGGACATCCGGTGACCCGACAAAGCCCAGGAACCAGCTGCACAGTCAGCCCTGGGGACCTAGATTAGCCCCAGGGCTGTCTGTGTAAGGCCCTGTTCACACGGCCAAATCGTGGCCAGTTTATTAACATGGTTTCCTATGGGAAACCGCGTTAAGATTCACACGCCGCGGGTTTGGGGCCGGTGCCGTGGCCTTGCCGCGCGTGTTTGAAAACTCTCCTGTCAATTCTGACAGGGAGTCCTCAGTGGGGCGGCCGCGTGGTGTTGCCACGGGCGTCGCCGCGGCTAGTGCGTTGCTGGGCCGTGGTTTTCCCCCTGCCTACTAATTTGCATGGGGGCAAACCCTCGGCGCAAACCGCGCCCCAAACCACGCCCCACTTGCGCCGCGACCACGCGCAGCGCCCGCGCCGCAAACCCGCGTCAGGAGAAGCGAGGTTAGGACGAACCCGCCGTGTGAACATGCCCTAAGAAACCAGCAATCAGGGCACAATGTGTGCTGCTCTGATCACTGCCTGTGTCAGACTGACAGATGATAATGTATTAGCATAAGTAAAACAGTTCTCCCTTCATGGGATTTTAAGAAAAAAAATGTAAAAAACATAAAAAGTGTAAAAAATAAATAAATAATAAAATAAATCACACAAAAAAACCCCTACACATATTAGGTATCCACACGACCGTAATAACCTGTAGAATTAATCTAACAAGTTATTAAGTGTGAAATGTGAATGGTGTAAAAATTTGAAAAAAAAAAAATAATTTGCAATTATTTATAAGTGATATTAAACTATTCCTCCATAAAGTACAACTTGTCTGGAATAAAACGAGGCCTCATCCAACTGCGTCATTGAAAAAATAAAAAAAAAAAGTTACAACTGTTGAAACGCAAGGAGGCAAAAACTAAAAAAAAAAAATGTACTGGTCATTAACTACTTTTCAGGCTTAAGGGGTTAATGATAACAGGAAAATGGCAAATAAAAAATGGTTAAACCGCCCGGTCAGGAACTGGTTAATCCATTCAATCCGATCACAACAAAAACTCAATCTATACATGGATCTGGGGGGTTTTAAAGCGCCATCAATCCCGGGGCGGCGTACCTCCAAGGGGTGGGGGACATACATAACACATGTCACAAAGTACATGGCAATAATAAATGACTAATAACTCATAGAGAGGAGCAGCTGTTACTTCCCCCTCCTCTGTATTGACCCAGCAAGGAGAGATCTTATGAGCCTCCCCACCCCCCCCCCAATGCCTCCGGCCCTGTGGGCATCGTTCCAGATTCGCGCGGGGCTACACTCAGCCCCTGGCACATTCCTGACCCCGTCTCTGCGGTATTTCTGGCACATGTGACATGGGATGGAGGGAGATAAAAGCGGCGAGGCCGGCCCTGCTAATTTTGGGAATCTAAAAATAACTGCAGTGGAGATCTCGGGAGGAAATGTAAAAGACATTCCAGATGTTTTAGGAGATACGCTTTAAACAATGTCCCCCTGTTGGAGGAGGCTGCGGGCGTTAACCATTAGCAGACTCCAGATTTTATGAACAGAAGGCATAAAGGGCCCTATGTATGAAAACTGTCTAGCAGTAAGACTGTCTGTTTTGCCCGTAGCAACGAATCAGAGCCCATAGCAACGAATCAGTGCCCATAGCCACCAATCAGAGCCCATAGCCACCAAAGTTCATAACAACCAATCAGAGCCCAGAGCAACCAGTCAGATCCCATAACAACCAATCAGATCTCACAGCGACCAATCGGAGCCCATAGCCACCAATCAGAGCTCATAGCAACCAATCAGAGCCCCTAGCAACCAATCAGAGCCCATAGCAACCAATCAGAGCTCAGGTTTAATTTTTCCAGAGCAGCATAAGAAATTAAACCTGAGCCCTGACTGGTTGCTATGGCCTCTGATTGGTTGCTATGAGCTCTGATTGGTCACTATAAGCTCTGATTGGTCACTATAAGCTCTGATTGGTCACTATAAGCTCTGATTGGTCGCTATAAGCTCTGATTGGCTGCTATGGCCTCTGGTTGCTATGAGCATTGATTGGTTGCTATGACCTGATTGGTTACTATGGGCTCTGATCAGTTGCTATGAACTCTGACTGGTTATTATGAGCCCTGACTGATTGCTATGAGCTCTGATTGGTTGCTTTGGGCAACAAATACAGTCTAAAGCTATGTTCACACGGCTTATTTCGGGGCGTATTTGCGGATGTAATTACGTCCGCAAATACATCCCGAAATACGTTTCAAGTTCGTGTCACAAAGTGTGGCAAAGTTTTGCGTCGTAAATACATTCCCCATTCTTTACTTTGGGGATTTACGTTGCGAAATACGCCTCAATAAGTGACAGGGGACTTAATTTACGATCGTATTTACATGGCGAAAATACGTTGCGGAAATACGCCTCGTGTGAATGATGAGGCGTATTTTACATTGGAATCAATGCTAATGTAATTGTTCATTATTTGAAACGCATTTCGGGACGTATTTGTAGACGTATTTACGTCCGTAAATACGTCCCGAAATAAGCCATGTGAACATAGCCTTAGGCCCCGTTCACACGGCTTATTTGCCGACGGATTGGCGCCGTATTCCGCGCCGGATTTGCGCTTCAATACGGCGCCAATCCGTCGGAGTCATTACGGTAATCCACTGCTCTCATAGAGAACAGTGGAATCCGTCGCTCCTCCCCGCTCGGCGAATCCGCCGCGGGGGGAGAAAGTGACATGCACATTATTTACGGCGCGGACGCGCCGTAAACAATGCATTGTCTATGGGGCCGGGGAGCGGCGCCCCCGCCGCGCTCCGGCCCCGTCCCGCCCCTTATTCAATACGGCTCACAAATCCGTCGGGAATAAGCCGTGTGAACACGGCCTTAGGCTCTGTCTACACTGCACAGAAAAACAACTTTCAGCGTTTTTCGTTTTCTAAAAACGCTGGAAAAGCGACTGTAATCATCTCCCATAGACTCTATAGTAAGAACGTCCTGCTGTCTCCATAGACTCTATAGTAAGAACGTCCCGCCGTCTCCCATAGACTCTATAGTGAGAACGTCCCGCTGTCTCCCATAGACTCTATAGTAAGAACGTCCCGCTCTCTCCCATAGACTCTATAGTAAGAACGTCCCGCTGTCTCCCATAGACTCTATAGTAAGAACGTCCCGCTGTCTCCATAGACTCTATAGTAAGAACGTCCCGCTGTCTCCCATAGACTCTATAGTAAGAACGTCCCGCTGTCTCCATAGACTCTATAGTAAGAACCTCCCGCTGTCTCCCATAGACTCTATAGTAAGAGCGTCCCGCTGTCTCCCATAGACTCTATAGTAAGAACGTCCCGCTGTCTCCCATAGACTCTATAGTAAGAACGTCCCGCTGTCTCCCATAGACTCTATAGTGAGAACGTCCCGCTGTCTCCCATAGACTCTATAGTAAGAACGTCCCGCTGTCTCCCATAGACTCTATAGTAAGAACGTCCCGCTGTCTCCCATAAACTCTATAGTAAGAACGTCCCGCTGTCTCCCATAGACTCTATAGTAAGAACGTCCCGCTGTCTCCCATAGACTCTATAGTAAGAACGTCCCGCTGTCTCCCATAGACTCTATAGTAAGAACGTCCCGCTGTCTCCCATAGACTCTATAGTGAGAACGTCCCGCTGTCTCCACTGAGCTTCTTTTTTCTGCTCGTTTTGTTTACTGGTTATATTTTGCAACATGCTCTAAAAAAAACGCCAGAACAGGGCAGAAAATTTACTACAGGAGTCTATGGAAAATCGGCAGAAGTCTTTTGGTGCGTTTTTTGCCGCGATTTTTCAATGAAAACCCTCCCAGGAGACCCAAGTCCCACCTATAGTGGGTGTAACAGAGGTTAATCCTTATCAAATCTGCAGACAAGTGTCTGATGTGTCCTTTTTTGTACCTTTTGTAATAAAATGATCATGCTTTGGCCGCTAACGATTTTTGCACAATTCATATATTTTTCGCTAAAAATACGTTTTTTTATGGATTTTGGCGTTAGAATCCATTTCTCTACTGATTTTGCTGCCAAAATCCTTTTCTTAACATATTCTGATGCTAATAAAGTTATCTCGCTTCTGACGCCAAAAATATGTTTTTACAGATTTTGGCCCAAGAATCCGTTTTTTTATGGATTTTGGCACTAAAATACTTTTTTTAACATATTTTGGCGCTAATAAAGTTATCTCACTTCTGACGCTAAAAATAAAAATTTTTACGGACGGTTTTTACGCTAAAATCCTTTTCTTAAATTTATAAGTGGCAAAATATGTTAAGAAAAGTATTTTATTGCCAAAATCTGTAAAAAATGGATTCTTGCGCAAAAACTGTGAAAAACGTATTTTTGGCGTCAGAAGCGAGAAAACTTTATTAGCGCCAAGATCTGTAAAGAAAAGTATTTTAGTGCCAAAATGCGTTAAAAAAAACCGGATTCTGCCGCCAAAATCCGTATAAAACGTATTTTTTACGTCAAAAGCAAGAACTTTATTAGCATCAAAATCTGTAAAATTACGGATTTTAGCACCAAAATCCGTTAAAAAAATTTGACTATAGGGCCAAAAATCCATTAAAAAAAACGTATTTTTGGCGACAAAAGCGAGATAACTTTATTAGCGCCAAAATCTGTAAAAAAAAATGCAGGTCTTTGCGCCAAAATTCGTTAAAAAATTGACTTTAGGGCCAAAATCCGTAAAAAAAACCAAAACGTATTTTTGGCAACAAATGCAAAATAACTTCATAAGCGCCAAAATTCGTAAAAATGCAGATCTTAGCGCCAAATCCATTACAAAACATATTTTTGGCGACAAACGTGAGATAACTTTATTAGAGCTAAAATCCGTAAAAATGCAGATCTTAGCACCAAAATCCGAAAAAAACCCCGTATTTTTGGCGACAAACGCGAAATAACTTTATTAGAGCTAAAATCCGTAAAACGACTACAAGATCACATATAAATGCAAAGAGGTGCTTTATTTACCCTTTTGTAGGGAGGAGTTACATCCAATGGCTTACTTTATGCAGACATTAAAAAAACAGGCTTAAAGACAAGCAACCACAAAACTACAGAAAAACCAATACCTTAGGGCTAGATTTAACAAAGACAGATAAAAAATAACCTTTATTGGATATAATTAAAAACAGGACAGGATTTTTTGTTTTGTTTGATAGTTTGGGTTTGAATTATTAGTTATTTCATTCTTGGTGGTCGGGTTTTTTTTATGCAACACTTGGTGAGGGATGGTGTAGGGCATTCAGCGTAGGTTCCTGAGTGGGGTCGCCCTTTTTGGGGCGGGTTCTCTGCTTTCGGTGCTAGGTCAGTTTTGAGGGTATAATAGGGAGTAGTTTTCTTTGTTTTTAATTATATCCAATAAAGGTTATTTTTTATCGGTCTTTGTTAAATCTAGCCCTAAGGTATTGGTTTTTCTGTAGTTTTGTGGTCTTTTGTTCAATACCGGGTATTTCTATCCATTGGGACCTCCTTCCCATCATCATTAGGAGACAGGTGGTTTTGTGTTAAAGACAAGCAAAAAACGCTTGTAAAAAAACGCGCCAAAAAACGCAAATCGCGGCAAAAAAACTGGCGTTTTTTTCAGCTGCTTTTGACAGGCAGTGGACAGAAAACTCGGCTTCATGAACGTTTTTAGTCATTCCTTTTCAGGTCGTTTTTTGTCCACTGCAGGGGAGACTGAGCCTTACCGCTAGTCAGTTTTCATACATGAGGCCCAAAGTTTTATTGAAGTAAGGCCACTCCAGACATGCTAAGGCTAAGCTACATTACAATGTGAAAATACCGTCCAAAACCCAACGGCATTTTCACATTGCTGGAATGCGCCGTACCGCCGGCTTTTTGCGAAAAAAAAAAACCTGGTCGGATTTCAAATTCCCGCCGGTCCAGTACATTGGGGCCATGGGAATCCGACGACGCTTCTATATTCTGCCAGATGGTTTTAGGTTCTGGCAATCCTAAGTAAGAAATCCCTTCTGTGTAGACTATAGCACGGATTTTCTATAGAGGGCCACACAGCGCTGGGTGCGGTCACATTTTCAGCGGATTCAAAATACTGAATCTGCTGAATAAGCAACCAAAATCCAGTGCTGTGTAGACATCACCCAAGATCCGCGCTACCTCTGTATAAACTGAATCTAATAAAGTTCCTTCATTAAATTCAAATACATCCCCAAAATAACTTGAAACCCTTTATAGATTTAAAGGGGTTTTCCCACCAAGTAAACTTGACATGTGAAGCTCGCAAATTAAATAATAAACATTTTTCACCCTTCATCATAATTAAAATTTCTGCACCGTTTTTATTTTAGCTGCTCCCTTAGTGTTCCATTGTTTATAGCTTATCTCCAGGGGATACGACCAGCGACGAGAGCTCCTCAGTCCTGGTCGCACATGCTCAGACATCACTCTCCTCTCAGGCAGCTACAGCCAGTCCCTTCCTTGCTTAGTAATCAAACACACTCACTGCTGAGCGAGTGTTTAAACCCAGGTGCGGTCATTCTAGTCCTGTCCCCTATACTCCTAAGAAATCATACACACTCACTGCTGAGCAAGTGTTCAACCCCAGGTGCTGTCATTCTACACCCATTCTCTGTACTCCTTAGTAATCACACACACTCACTGCTGAGAGTGTTCAACCCCAGGTGCTGTCATTCTACTCCTGTCCTCTGTACTCCTTAGTAATCACACACACTTACTGCTGAGCGAGTGTTCAACCCCAGGTGCTGTCATCCTACACCCATCCACTGTACTCCTTAGTAATCACACACACTCACTGCTGAGTGTGTGTGATTACAGCCTGAACAGGAAGTGGGAGCCTGAAACTGTAGAATTGCCCACAGCCTGAACAGTTAGTGGGAGCCTGATGTCAGCTGTGAAGAGCAGGAGGAGAACACCTCGTTAACGGGGTTGTCCCACTACATTGATTCCTCTCACCTCAGTCCTGTTTTCTTGGTTTTGCTTTGAATTCAGGTGCGTGTTTACTGGGTTCTACTAGGATGCAGTAGAAACCAGGTCTGTAGCTATAGCAACCAGTGCTGGCAGCCTATCAGGAGAGATCAAACAGGTCTGTAGCTATAGCGACCAGCGCTGACAGCCTATCAGGAGAGATCAAGCAGGTCTGTAGCTATAGCGACCAGCGCTGGCAGCCTATCAGGAGAGATTGAACAGGTCTGTAGCTTTAGTAACCTGAGGAGCTGATGCAGCCCATACAAGAGGGGATATCTAGGAATCGGTAGGACACTGTTAATGGACACATTTTGCGAAGTGACTTGTTTTTGCAAGATCATAAACATAAAAAGCAGCAATTCTTGTAGTGAGACAACCCCTTTAAGGCATGTTTGTACGGCTGATTTGAATGCTGAAAATTTCGGAGCTGAACCAGCGTTCAATCCTTGCCTGAAATCTGCTCCTGTAAGGTTTCGTTCACATGACAGACTTCAACAAGGATTTCAATGTTTGTTCCTCGTTGATTTCCTTGTCCAAATCCTCCGGTGAAACGATGTCCATTGAAAGCAATCCTTGTAGTGAGACGACCCCTTTAAGTATAATCATGGGGGGAGTAGACATCTGAGATGAAAAGCATGGACTCCCTGTAGCACACGGCTACAAGTAGGGTGCACCAATGGGCCACTCCTCGGGTTCCTATGCTATAAGTTATAGGAGCTTACAGTCTAGAATTTCCATACATTTGAGCTCTACATTGCATTGATAAGAGAACATCATTTCGTACATGTAGAATTTTGCTCACAGGTGAGAAAGTCTCTTCCCCATTTACAGATCTGCTCTGCTGAAATGTGATTGCCGCGCATTTAACTAAAAGCACCGAGACCTCTCGGGAAAGTAAGTGCTGGATTTCATATAGTGTGTGGGGAAGAGATGAGAAGCTCCTGCGCTCCCCGCCGCCGCCATGTTTC
Source organism: Phyllomedusa bahiana (assembly GCA_025379985.1). Lineage (NCBI taxonomy): Eukaryota > Metazoa > Chordata > Amphibia > Anura > Hylidae > Phyllomedusa > Phyllomedusa bahiana. The sequence goes on from JAODAL010007046.1 coordinate 55,173, forward strand.
TGACCTGTCCTTTCATGTCTCCATGTCTAATCACCGGGCTACAGACGTGGACGCCGCATGTCTAGAATCACTAATATGAAGGCCATGCAGAGGAGCAGGAGCAGGTGACCGCCCAGGGCGCCACGTCAGACCAGGCAGAGGAGCAGGTGACCGCCCAGGGCGCCACGTCAGACCAGGCAGAGGAGCAGGCGACCGCCCAGGGCGCCACGTCAGACCAGGCAGAAGAGGAGGCGACCGCCCAGGGCGCCACGTCAGACCAGGCAGAAGAGGAGGCATGGAGTGGGCTGGATTTTCCATTGAGGGGGCGCTATATGCTTATTCGCCTAGGGCACCAGAGAACCTTGTCCCAGTCCTGTGGGTAGGTCTCCCCCTCTTACACACACGTCTTGGAGCCACATCTCCCATGTGTCCCCCTAGGAATGGGAAGTCTTTTGGCCACTAAGCTGAAGGTCCTCCTGTCCAGGATGGTTGGTGAGGGCCTGGAGCAGAGCCTTGAGGATGACCCATCACAGAAGAACGGAAGGTCCTTTGGACGTCTCATGCCCACATCTGCGCTAATAATGTCTAATGATCAGGTTACAGACATGGACATTAAGGGCCGCATGTGTGAAAACTGTTTAGGAGTAAGACATTCTTTGTTGCCCATAGCAACCAATCAGAGCTCTTAACAACCAATCCGTACCCATAGCAACCAGACCCCACAGCAACTAATCAGAGCTTAGAGCAACCAATCTGAGCCCACAGCAACCAATCAGGGCTCAGAGCAACCAATCCGAGCGCATAGCGACCAATCAGAGCCCATACCGACCAGTAAGAGCCCAGAGTGACCAATCCGAGCCCAAAACTCTTTGTTGTTGCCCATAGCAACCAATCAGAGCCCATAGCAACCAATCAGAGCCCATAGCAACCAATCAGAGCCCATAGCAACCAATCAGAGCCCATAGCAACCAGACCCCACAGCAACCAATCAGAGCTTAGAGCAACCAATCAGGGCTCAGAGCAACCAATCCGAGCGCATAGCGACCAATCAGAGCCCTCACCGACCAGTAAGAGCCCAGAGTGACCAATCCGAGCCCAAGACTGTCTGTTGTTGCCCATAGCAACCAATCAGAGCTTATAGCAACCAATCAGAGCTCAGCGCAACCAATCAGGGCCCATAGCAATGAGTCAAAGCTCAAAGCGACCCAATCAGAGCCCAGAGTGATCAATTGGAGCTCACAGCAACCAATCAAAGCTCAGCTTTTATTTTTTCATGAAATGAAAGCTGAGCTCTGATTGGTTGTTGTGAGCCCTGATTTGTTGCTATGGGCTCTAACTGGTTGCTATGTATAAAGATGTACTGTCAGGGGGGCAGGTTCATGCATTTTTCATGTAAACCCCCCCCCCCTATTTATGTAACCTGGCTGGACCATTGTAAAACTTAGCCATCTTACCACTTCGTCTCCCATTACACCCTCATAGATTGTAATTTTAGCAAGCAGGGCCCTCAACCTTGTGTTCAATCTGTTAAGTGTTTTACTGTGTAATGTCTGTATGTATACCTTCTACATTGTAAAGTGCTGCGGAATATGTTGGCGCTATATAAATAAAGATTATTATTATTATGGGAAACCAGGACAGTCTTAGGGCTTGTTCACACGGGATTTTCACTCCGTGTCACAAGCGCTTTTTAGATCCGTCTTGGGACAGACAGGAACGGACCCATGACGGGAATCTAATACAAATAGCAGTGAGATATCACTGCGGTCTATGAGGACACTCGCTGCGGCGTTCACAGGAGAGATCTTCCACTGCGGGCTTCCCGCTCCGTCTTTTGAAAGAAATGCTTGTTCTTTCTTTTCTAAAAGAAGGACCCGACAGGCAGGAGGGAAACACGCAGCAGCGATACCTCTCTCTGTGATACGGCCAGCACTGCGTCTTCATCATAGCCCACCAGTGATATAAGTCACTGCTAATTGTTTAGACTCCGGTCTATGGCTCCACCTTTCGGTCCCGAGACGGAAAATCTAAAAAGCGCTTGTGACACAGAGTGAAAACACCATGTGAACAAGCCCTTAGAGAGCTGTCACGCAGTGTGGTATCGATGCGTTTTTTTTTTTTAATGCATTTTTTGTGCAGGAAGGCACTGCAATTAATGCTGTACATTGCTGCCCAAAAATCACAGTAAAATCGCGATAATTACCGTGATTTTACCGCGATTTTTGCCGTTTTTTTGTGCAGCAATGTACAGCATTAATTGCAGTGCCTTCCTGCACAAAAAATGCATCAAAAACGCACCGTGTGAAAGCGCCCTTACTCTTAGACAGTTTTCATACATGAAGCCCTAAATGTCTAGATTTACTAATATGGAGTCCATGTAGAGGAGCACTCTCCAGCCTGGACACCCTTACGCCCCTTTTCTTGGTTGTGTAGGTCTCCCCCTTTTACGCATGAGCCTGGGAGCCACACCACCCATACCTCCTCCTCATCAGCCATAGCTAAAGGTTACCTGTCCCAGGACGGCCTGTTTTGTGTGACGGCACAGGGGAAGCAGCACCCTGAGGGGGGACTCTTCATGGATGAAAGCACGGGTTAAAAGAAAAACCTATAACCTAACGGGACGCTCTGGGAGATCTCCAGGGACATCATTGAATCTACCCTCTGCACTGAAAGCGATTTCTCAGTAGATGCAGCGTGTTTTGCGGGCCCTCGGCGCCTTCAGCTGCCCCACCACCTTTATCTGTCTCCCGTTCTGGGTCTAGGACCCGCTTGGGTTCTGGGACAGACTTTAGCGCGTGCTCCTTCAGTCGGCTCTTAGTCATAAGTAAGGAGGCCGCTATGGACGGGTTGGGTGCTTCATAAGCCAGGTGTCTTGCCCTCTGCATTGGATCCATCTTTTTGAGATCCCTGGGATCAATAACCTTCTTGCCCTGAAGGCCAGGCTTGCCCTTTCCAGGATCCGCCATGATGTATTAGGTCTTCCTTGATATCATTACTTGAAAATGTCTGCAAATCAACACAACATGAGGTCAGGATATTACAAAACTGGAGCTACGATAGACCCCATGTGCCCCCTCAACATGTGGTATCATCATACACAGATAGTCTCCCTTGTTGGATGCATCATGGCAAAAAGTATCTGTATGAAATTGGTGGCATTAGGATGTATAGCAGGGCCCCATAGACTTCTGTGGATGCGGTATTATGGTTTGTGGGATGTTGCACAAAAACATAACAGTCATGTGCCTCAGCCCTTAATGTGGTGTCCTCCCTACGCTGTTTTTTAAAGCCTGCTGTTCACAGCCAGCTTCAGTCTCCCACTTCCTGTTCAGGCTGTGGGCGGCTCTTTCAGCTTCTGTCTTCCAACTTCCTGTTCAGGCTAGTGGGCGGGTTCTCCATCTTCCAGGCTCCCACTTCCTGTTCAGGGCTTTGAGCGGTTTTACAGCATTCAGGACTCCCATTCATGTCCGTGCTGATGGGCGGTTCTACAACTTCAGGCTCCCATCCTTTCCTGTTAAGGCTATGGGCGGTTCTACAACTTCAGGCTCCCACTTCCTGTTCAGGCTATGGGAGGGTTCTACACTTCAGGCTCCCTCTTCTGTTCAGGCTATGGGCAGGGTTCTACATACTGCAGGCTCTCCACTTCGCTGTCAGGCTGTGGCCAGCTCTCTCCAACTAAGGACGCCACTTCTGTTTCTGGCTGTGGGGGCTCTACTGCCTTCAGGCTCCACTTCCTGTTCAGACTGTGGCGTGCTTCTTACAGCTTCAGGCTCCCACTTTCTGTTAGGCTGGTGGGCGCTTATACAGCTCAGGCTCCACACTTCCTGTTCAGGCTTAGTGGGCGTTCTACAGCTTCAGGCTCCCACTTTCCTGTTCAGGATAGGGGGCGGTTCTACAGACTTCTTGGATCCGCCACTTCATGTTCAAGGCTATGGGCAGTTCTCCAACTTCAGGCTCCACTTCCTGTTTCTGACTGTGGGTGCTTTACGCTTCAGGCTCTCCACTTCCTGTTCAGGCTGTGGGCGGTGTTCTACAGCTTCAGGCTCACACAACGTAGGGCTGTTTAACACGGAGTTAACACTCCGTGTTAAAAGAGCTTTTAGGATCCGTCTGGATTCCCAAGCACGGATATCTAACAATTAGCAGTGAGTTTATCACTGCGGTCTATGACGTATAAAATCGCAGCGGCGTTCACTCGACGGGGATATCGCCCGCTGTGTCGCTCAAATAGCGCCGCTCGGGGTTTCATCTGAAAATTAGAAAAGACGGGGAGCCCACTAAAACGACTTGTAACACGGAGTGTAAATACGTTGTGAACTTAGCACCTTAGTGCGCGTTCCCACGGCAAGTGCATATACCGGTCGGTTATGCGGATGGACGGTATTTGGCACTGTTTAGCGGCACGTACCCACTGCCCGCGCGCTGGGTCATTTCTCCAGCGAGGAGCCCTCCCCTTCACATTTGAGATGGCAAATATTCCGTCCGGAAACTGGACGGCAGATTGTGCTTGCTCAATGCTTTGCGGGCGGACCGCAGGCGGCAAAATCGCTGGGTGGGAAACCCCTGCAGTGGGGACTGCTGCACGGGTTTTCCATAGAGCACAATTGTGCTAATTTTCGGCCGTTTTTTCAGGCGGTCTGAACAAACCGCCAAACCGGCTGAGAAACCATCCGATAAACAGTGCAGTGGGGACATTGCCTCCCTTACTGTTCAGGATGTTGGGTGGCTCTTACAGCAGTGACTGAACTTTTATGATGGACTCCTGCAGTTCTAGCCAGTTCTGTTTGAGGGACCTTGGCGATGAAAGGATTTTAGCAGCAGGGCAGAAGGGTACAGAGCTCTAAAAGGTTAAAGTTTGTCAGTAAGAAACATTAACAAGCTCTTGTTTTGCTGATAAGACACAGATTGAAGTTGGTTCATTGGATTGGACTTGATCTTTTGGTGTCTGATAAGGAAGTGCCTGAATTCTAGGGGTGTAGATTTTGGAAGTTAGACTATGGAGCTCATTGGCACAAGAGGTTGTGATGGTGGATTCGTTAAACAAGAGGGGCTTTGATGCCTTTCAATGCCGGCCCCAATGACACGCATAGTCAGCGTCGCAAACAATTGACATGTCATTTCCCTCAATGGGGGTACGATACGATCGTATTGTGCGCCCGGGAAGACGACGCGCAATTCATAGCTCTCTATGAATTACCGTAATTGCAGGGCGCATTTCGCTGCGTATAAAGCGCAATACGTGGCGAAATACATGCCGCAAATACGCTGTGTGAACATACCCTAGAAATCCACAGATCGTTACTCCTGATTGACAGCTGGAAAGGGGTAATGTTCCTCATTAGGGAAAGGCACTGTGTAGGTGTGCGTAGACATATACTGTACACCATTAGTTGCTCCACTGAAATTTGAATATATGCTAAAAGGCTCATGGGAAATCAGAACAAGACTTTTTTTTTTTTTACACCACCGCTACTACAACGCGGACTGGCCATTTCAATGGACGTCGTTTCACCGGAGGATTTGGACAAGGAAATCAAGAGGACCAACACTGAAATCCTTGTGAAGTCTGTCATGTGAACGAAACCTTAAAGGAAGCAGGATTTTCAGGCAAACGTTTGAAACGCTGGTTCAGCTCTGAAATTTTCAGCATTTCAAATCATCCGTAAAACATGCCTTATAGGGGTCGTCTCAGTACAAAGAATTGCTGCTTTTTTATGTTTTAGATATTGCAAAAAAACAAGTCACTTTGGCAATATGTGTCCATTACGTGTTCCTATACGATTCCTTGATATCCCTTTGTATGGGCTGCTCAGCTCCTCAGGTTGCTTATAGTTACAGACCTGTTCAATCTATCTGTAATGGCTGCCAGCAACTGGTTACATAAAGCTACAGACCTGTCTCAATACTCTCATGATTAGTGGTGTCAGCCACTGGGTAGCTATAGCCTACAGACCTGTTCAATCTGCTCCTGATAGGCTGTCAGCACTGGTCGCTTTAGCTTCTGACCTGTTCGATCTATCGTTAGGCTGCCAGCGCTGGTCGGCTATAGCTACAAGACTGTTCGCTTTATCCTGATAGGCTGTCAGCGATGGTCGCTATAGCTTACGACTGTTTGATCTATCCCGATAGGCTGCTCAGCACTGGTCGCTATAGCTACAGTCCTGTCATGATTATCCCCATATGGCTGCCAGCACTGGCGCTTATAGCTACGACTGGTTCTACTGCTGCCTAGTGGAAGCAGTAAACACACCCCTGAATTCAAAATAATAACCAAGGGAAAACAGGACTGAGGTGAGATGTATCTAATGTTGTGAGAAATCCCTTAAGGATCCTCATTAGGGAGAGGCCCCATGTAGGTGTGTGGAGACTGTATACCCCATGGTTTTTTGTGTAAATATTTATGGGGTAATTTCCCTCATTATATAGAGGCACCATGTAGGGTGTGTGGAGATTATTACCATGGGTCTGTAGTGTAATATATAAGGGGTAATGTCACCCTTTATTTAGAGGCCACCATGTAGGTGTGGTGGAGATTATACCCCATGTCTGTATGTGTAATACATTTTTAGGGGTTAATGTTCCATCGATTTTATTGGGCCACATGTAGGTGTGTCCTGGAGACTTATACACCTAGGGTTGTAGGGTAATATATAAGGGGTATTGTCCCTCATTATATAGAGGCTCCTTGTAGGGGTTGTGGGAGACTTATACCCAATGGTATGTGTCGTAATATATGGGTAATGTCTCATTATATAGAGGCTCCATGTAGGTGTGTGGAGATTATACCCCCGATGGTCTGTAGTGTAATATTATAAAGGGGACTAAATAAAAGGGTAATGTCCATTCATTATTTAGAGGGCCCCATGTAGGTGTGTGGAGACTTATACCCCATGGTCTGTAGTGTAATATATAAGGGGTAATGTCCACATTAGGGGGAGGCACCATGCAGGTGTGTGGAGACTTATACACCAATAGTTGCTCTACTGAAACTTAAATAGGCTCCAATAAAGTTAGGACTCTGCAGGGCTGGTTCATACCCGACTCCCTGAGCCCTGCAATGTGAATGGGATTAGAGGCAACCAGGTATTCATCTGCAGGCAGCTGTTTCAGGGTGTTTACCCCTCGTCAGTGCAGAGTGGATGTAAATTGAGGAACACTCATCCAATAGATGGCGCGGCAGAGACCTAGCTTATTTCCCATGAGCCTATTAGTATATATAATGCTGAAGCCGGGAGCTAAGGGTCTATGTCAGGAGACCAGGCTGCTGTATATACAGAAGTCAGTCTCCCGTGACCGCCATCTAAAAGGAACAGTATCACAGATGGGAAAGTGTAAGCACATAGTTCCCATTTCATGGGGTCAGGGCTCCTCCAAATCTAAAGGAAAAGAAAAAGCTTCTGCCGCTGGATCCGAAAAAAGTCTTGGACTTTAACCTTGAGGCTCCGATGGAATTAGGAAAATTGATCTGGATGAGAAGTAAAATACATTGCGCTGAGAACAATCCAGGGAGGTCTACTGGGAGATCTGTAAATAGGCTCGGAGGCCTGATCCGCCAAACGCCGCCAGGAAGGATTATTCCTGTTAGTGGAACAACGGAGATTTGCTAGAATTTTTCTTTAAAGATTTTTGCTATTTGCAAGTATAAACTGTAATAAGCGTTCGCCCTCCCAGCGCGCCCCGGGTGCGGCCGCCGAGCTGGAGGCGACCACAGACCGATCGTTACACGAGCGAGGGAGGAACGGATCCCGCGGCGCTGGCGCAGCGCATCATTAACCAAGCACCGGGGTCTGAACAGAGGAAAACGGGGGATCAAACTGGGAAAGCAAGACTAGCTCGAAAGATCAGGGTCAGACGCGGCTTCTGTTTACTGCAATGGTCTCCCACCCTTCAGAGAAACAGCCCTATGGGCACTGTGTGCAATGACGGAGCTTGCAGGGTTTAAAGGGAACCTGTCACAGATGATGCCCCCCTGGTTGAGGGCAGCACAAGCCAGTTGTCTCAACCTGTGTTTCCAGCGCTGTGTCCCTATTCTTAAGATGACTGCAGTTATTGTGTATTTAAAGGGGATGTATCGCTTCATCAGTTCGGCTGTTCTCTTGAAGCTTGATCCTCATTTCCTGAAATTCAGGGGCGTTTCCTCCCCTCCCAGCTGGGCGTTTCTTAACTGAAAAGGGATGACATCATCCCCCTTCACTGTTCATGCTGGCTCCAGTGTGTGCCCCCCCCCACGTCACTGTCCTCTCACTATGCAGTCTTATTTTTTGTAAGAGCTGTTTACATACCTGCCATTCAGTCTAAACAGTCTGTCCATGAGCTACAGCATGATCTCCTCACAGATGGCGGTTGTACAGTTGAATACCAATCAGAGCATAGATCCGTCTACTTCATGTAAAGGCACCATCACTGGCAGGAGCATTAAGGCACTGTGGCACAATAATGCTGTTTTATGATCTATAGAGACAGCTTGCAGTGTCAATGAGGAGCACTTAGCTAGTATAGAGTGGAACCATTTTTTCTGTCCCTTACACGCAGGAGCATTAAGGCTCCTGGGCACAATTCTCCTGTTTTCTGATTTTAGAGACAGCTGCAATGTCAATGAGGAGGCAGCTTAACTGTAGTAGAGTGAAATTGTTCACGGCCCTAATTCTGAGTGAGAGGAGGAATGCATGCTCTGTGATACAGCGTATCCGGAGGGCTCCGATGAATACAGAAGTAATTATTAGAGCCTCGCTAATTTGAAATCTCCATAGGAGGAGGGATCCGACCGGCAATGTGAGAAGTTTGGTTTCAGAAACGGAAGAAAAGGAAACTGTGAGAACAAGCCAGCTCTGCTAATGACATCCAATTGCAAAGTTGCTTGTTTTCACTGTCTCCTTATTCTGAAGGCCATTTAATGAAATGATACAACCCCTTTAATGCTCAAATCTGCAGTTTTCAGCCAGAAGAGTCACTGGAAGAGTTAGTTTTTTTAAAAACCCCGCCCACCAGGGGCTAGCCCCGCCCACTTCAACTGATAAACCTATTACTTTGAACATGTGAATAACTGCCAGTGGGCGGAACTAGTCTTTGGTGGTGGGCGGGGAGGCTTACTCCTGTCTCATGAATAAGATTTCAGGCGGTAAATGCGCTCTAAAACTGCTAGTATCTATACAGAATAAGGGACACAGCGCTGGAAACAGCAGGTCTGTCACTGGCTTGTGCTCCCCTCAGCAAGGGGTCATCATCTATGTGCTGTTTGCATATGCCAACACTGTATGACTGGTGGGGTTTGGGTGTGTGAGATCCTCACCTATTCTAAAGATAAACCTTCTTAGTTTTCTTTTCACAGAGGTGCTCCCAGCCTCTAGGGAACTGCATCTGGCAGCAGCATGATGGCTGAGTGGTTAGCAAGGAGTTTGGCATTTGGTGCATGATCGCTGAGTGGTTAACAGGGAGTAAGGGGTGACTTGTAGGATGGCTGAATGGTTAGCAGGGGGTTTGGTGTGCCTCGTACAATGGCTCAGTGGTTAGCAGGGCATTTCATGCATGATGAATCAGTGGTTAGCAGCGAGTTTGATGTGGCTGGCAAGATTGCCTAATTATTAGTAGGGAGTTTGGCGTGCCTCGTAGGATGGCTCAGTGGTTAGTACGGAGTTTGGCGTGCCTCGTAGGATGGCTCAGTGGTTAGCAGGGAGTTTGGCGTGCCTCGTAGGGTGGCTCAGTGGTTAGCAGGGAGTTTGGTGTGCCTCGTAGGATGGCTCAGTGGTTAGCAGAGAGTCTGGCGTGCCTCGTAGGATGGCTCAGTGGTTAGCAGGGAGTTTGGCGTGCCTCGTAGGATGGCTCAGTGGTTAGTACGGATGTTTGGTGTTGCCTCTTAGGATGGCTCAGGTGGTTTGGCAGGGTGTTTGGAGTTGCCTCGTAGGATTGGCTCAGTGGTTAGAAGGGGTTTGGCGTGCCTCGTAGGATGGCTCAGTGGTTAGCAGGGAGTTTGGCGTGCCTCGTAGGATGGCTCAGTGGTTAGCAGGGAGTTTGGCGTGCCTCGTAGGATGGCTCAGTGGTTAGCAGGGAGTTTGGCGTGCCTCGTAGGGTGGCTCAGTGGTTAGTACGGAGTTTGGTGTGCCTCGTAGGATGGCTCAGTGGTTAGCAGAGAGTCTGGCATACTTTGCAGTGTATAGCAGGAAGTTTGGACTCTCCAGCATGGGCTCACTCCCACTAAATCCAGGAACAGGATTTTTCCCATTTCCGAAGTTCTCCCCAAATTCTAATTACTTTAATTTCTCTCACCTCCAGAACTGGATCTCTTTTCATTCTAATCCACCAGATCTCTTCCCTTTCTAAAGCCAGGATTAGGATCTCTTCAATTTCTAAAACCAAAGACAAGTTCTCCAATTTTTATAGCCTGGAGGGAACCTCTCTCATAGCTAATCCCTAAAATGGGATCACTGTCATCTCTAATCCCCGGGACGAGATCTTTCCCATTTGTAAGCCCCGGGCGCACCCCCTCTTCGTCTCCCAATCCCAGGGACGGCACCCCCCTCCGTCTCCTTTCCAACCCCGGGGACGGCACCCCCCCTCTCGTCTACCATTCCCCCCGGGGACGGCCCCCCCTTCGTCCTCCATCACCCCGGGACGGCACCCCCCATCTAGGTCTCCAATCCACCCGGGGACGGGCACCCCCCTCTCGTCTCCCATCCCCCCGGGACGGCACCCCCCTCTCGGCTCCCATCCCCCCGGGACGGCACCCCCCTCTCGTCTCCCATCCCCCCGGGACGGCACCCCCCTCTCGTCTCCCATCCCCCCGGGACGGCACCACCATATCGTCTCCTTCCCCACGGGCGGCACCCCCCTCTTCGTTCATACCATCCACCCAGGACGGCACCCCCCTCTCGTCTCCATTCCACCCGGGACTGCACCACCATCTCGCGCCCATCACCCCGGGGACGCACCCCCCTCTCGTCTCCCTACCCCCAGGACGGCACCCCACTCTCGTCTCCCATCCCCCCGGGTCGGGCACCCCTCTGTCTCCGATCCCCCCGGGGACGGCACTCCCTCTCGTCTCCCGATCCCCCCCGGGATCACCACATCTGTCTCCCATCCCCCCGGATCCCCCTCTCGTCTCCCATCCCCCCGGGATCCCCCTCTCGTCTCCCATCCCCCCGGGGGGATCCCATCTCGTATCCGATACCGGGATCCCCTATCGTTCTCCCATCATCAGGGATTTCCCCCTCTGTCTCCCATCCCCCGGGATCCCCCTCTCGTCTCCCATCCCCCGGGATCCCCCTCTCGTCTCCGATCCCCCCGGGACGGCACCCCTCTCGTCTCCGATCCCCCCGGGATCCCCCACTCGTCTCCGATCCCCGGGATCCCCCTCTCGTCTCCGATCCCCGGGATTGGATCTCTCTCTAATTTCTAAACCCTCAGACAAGTTCTCCCTGATGGAACCCGTGCTGCTGATCCATCTACTTGGACAAAGTTCTCCCCAATGTCTTTACCCAGGAGGGAATCTCTCCCAGTCCTAAATCCAGAGATCCCCCAAGTCCTTCTCCTGGCTCCAGATCTCATCATCTTCTAAACCTGAATCTCCTTCACTGCTTGATCCCAGCACAGGAGAATTCCCGATCCCCGGCGCTACCGTGGGTCTATGGCGGGACGCTATCCCCGTATCGGTTTCTCGGTCTCTCACCCTCAGGCGGCGCTTTCTCTCCCGTCAGTCCGCTTTTGTTGATCAACGTTACCAAGGTGACGGTTTCTCCCCCACCACGTGGTCTACGCCAACCAATGGAAACACGCGGCGGCCGCTCACTGCGGCCGGACCTGATCTAGTTCCGCCTCTCTGGTCACCTGACCAGTTGTAGCCAATTGGCGAAGCGCAGCACTTTCCCGCCTGTTTGGTCACATGTATCGCGGCAGCCAATAGCGTGTCGAGGCTGACTTCAGCCGCGCTCAGGGCGCGGCGCCCATTGCTGAGGTAAAGTCCGTGTCCGGCAGTGAGTGGCGCCCGCGGAGACGGTGACCTGCTTGTCCTTCCGATATATAATCACCTCATACATATGTATTGTAAATGGGTTGTTTACGCTGTTACCCCTGAATTTTAAAACCAAACCATCTGCTTTTTCGAAAAAACACATGCAAAATAAACGAAAAGGGGTGCTTTCACACAGCGCGAATTTGCCGCGTTTTGTTTTCACTGAAGCACACAGCATTAAACAACTTTTATTGCTGTGCATTTATGCCCCCCCCCCCCCCCAATTTTTTTTTGCAGGAAAGCCGCAGTAAGGAAAAAAAAAAAACCTAAAAAATGCTTTGAAAAAGGGGTTTTTGTCAGTTTGTTTTTTGCTTTGTTTTTAAAAGGGGTTGTCTGCTCAATGTTTGGGGTTTTAATTTAAAGTTTTTAAAAAAAACAAGCGCTTTGCTTTTTTGTTCATTAAAAAATGTCCTATGATTTTTGAGCTAGCCCTTTTTTGTTTATACATCAGCTTCTCAGATCTTATAGTAGCCCCCCTGTTGACCTTTTCTTATGGGGGTCAGGTTTGAAGACTCTTTCACCTTTGAAAAAAGGTGGGAGAAGAGACCCCCTCCCCCCCACAGAATTGCTTCTGTATGGAAGGGGGGGGAGGAGGTTTTGGCTTCTAGTCCGTGCGGGTTTTAACCCTGGGTCCCTGTTTTCCTCCTGTTTACACAGATAGATGGCACAGTGACCTGTCTGTTACTATAATCTGATGTGTCTTTGGGAAAAATGTGTATACAAATATTAAAAGGGATCAGGGGGCTGGAATACTTTATTTTCCGTTTAGGGAACACCCCTGAGTTAGTAAACTGCCTTGTTGTTGCTGGAATGTGGAGACTTGAAGTAAGCAGGGGTATAGGAAAAACGCATCCCTTTGCTCTATTAGCACACGCTTCATTTCCTTCTACATCCTAGTCAGCCCTCTCCTGTACAGACCCAGGCGGCACACACGGGTTTAACTCTGAGAGCAAACCCCTCCCCCCTGTATAGAAGTTTTGTAGCGCCTGTGGCTGTGGGAGGGGGGGAGGGAGCAGAACAGACAGCCAAAAAAAACCCCCCTAGTTCAACCCCCTTTCCCGGGACATACAGGTGAAAAGCTTTGTTATAGGACAATCCTTTAAAGTTTTTGGTCTGTCTTTAATGTATGCAAAATTCATGTACCGTGTATAAACACCTGGGTAGTTTTTCAGCAAAACCGTAGGGAAAAAAAGGGCTGAAATAACGTCCAAAAACCATCCAGCGGTTTACATAGACTTCAATTGTAAATTTTCTGCTGGAGTCGGATTTTACAACATGTTACTAAAACCGCCGGAGCCCGAAACCGAGCAGAAAATACAGGTGTATTGAAGTCTATGTGGACGTCTTTCCATCGGATATTCAGTGGTTTTAAAATACTAAAACTGCAAAAATAATCCTACGGAAAACCTCTGCTGTGTAGAAATTGCCTAAAGGTAGTTAAATGCTGTGCATTTCTGCAAAAAAAACGTGTTAAAAAGACCCTAAAAAGCCGTTACTGGTTTTTTGTTAGGCTTGTTTAAACGGCTTTTTTTGGGGGCCCATTTTTCACCCCGTAATTGTGCAGTACGGGTTTAATTTGGGCTGAATCCGTCTATCATTCGGTAATCCGCAGTTTCAAGAGAATTAGGGTTTTGTCTCCTCTCCCTGCACGACCCTTTCGGCGAGCGGGGGGAAAGTGCAGTCAATTATTAGCCGTTATAGCGCCCCTGGACAAATGCATGTCTATGGGGACGGCGAATTGCCGGCCCCCCCACTCCCGCCCCGCCTCCATCCACACAGCGTAATTGCGGGGCGAAATACATCCCGCAATTAAGCTGTGTGAACATGGCCTTATAGTATTTTATATATATAATAGTGCAGGAAAGTGTCAAAGCATTCACACTGTATATACCATATCTACTCGAGTTTAAAGGGGAACTGTTACATAGTTTATGCCCCCCTTGTTAGGATTTTTACAAGCTGTGTTTTCCCGGGGTGGGTCCTTTATTCTGCAAAATGCTGTAGTTTTAGGTTAACTCCTCAAATCTTATTTAAGAGCTGGGTTGCCGCCCACCATAGGTGCCCCCCCCCTGACGTTTTTCCTTTTTCTACCTATTCAAAGAAAATAGGTTTATCAGTTGTGGGGGGCGGGACTAGCTTCAGAATGGGCGGGGTTTGAAAAAAATGACTCTTTATATGACTCTTGAATGACTCTTTTTTGGGCGAAACTGTAGATTTGGCTTTTAAATAACCGGAAACCCCAGCATCTTACAGAATAAGAGACCACGTGGAAACAGCAGGTCTGACACTGGCTTGTTCTCCCCTTCAGAAAGGGGGGCAAAACCCTATGTGACAGGTTCTCTTTAATGAGTTTTTCAGGCCAAAAAATGTGCTAAAAACACCCTTCCCCCGGTTATACTCGGCACCACTGCCATGGTTTTGGGACCTTTGGCGATTCTTGCTGTATGCCCCTTTTGGGGAGCGGTTGTTGTGAATCCCCAGTTCCCCGTCAGGTCCCGGGCGCTCCCCATGGTGATCGCCCGGGGGATATTCAGCTGTATGCGGCCCCTCGGGGGAGCCCCATTTAAATAAAGACACTATTGGGACATTCCTACTCCGCAAATTGGACTCTGAAAGGGCAGCGCTTACAGCCTTCCCGAGTTAGCACAGGCAGCGTGCTTTGTCATCACGCCACCTGTGAAGAAACAGATGCATCGGAGCAGCGGGGGAGAGAGGTAAGTACTTTTATTTTACTTTTTTTTAAAAAAAACCTGCCTCTGCCTGCCTATGGGGGACATTAAACTGCCTATACCTGCCCATAGGGGGGCAAAACTGCTTTACCTGTATGGGGGACATTAAACTGCCCAACCCGCCATAGGGGGGTTTCCTGTATGGGGGACAATTAAACAGCCTTACCTGCCTATGGGGGACATTAAACTGCCTATACCCCGCCCATAGGGGGCATATACCTCTTATACCCGCCTATGGGGGGACATTAAACTGCAATTTAAAAGCCCCTAGGGGGGCATATTTTCTGCTTTTTCCTGCCTTGGGGGACATTAAATCTGTACCCTTTCCAAAAAGGGGGATATACCCGCCTATACCCGCCTATGGGTACTAAAAACTGCCTTACCTGCCCATTTGGGGGGCTAGCCTGCTTATACCTGCCTATGGGAGCATTAAACTGCCCCATACGCCCTAGGGGGGCATATACCTGTTAACCTCCCATGGGGGACATTAAAATCCATCCTGCCCATAGGGGGCATTACTGCCTATGGGGGACATTAAAAACCCATACCTGCCCATAGGGGGGCCCCTTACCCTTTTTCCCGCCTTGGGGGACATTAAATGCTAACATGCCCCCTGGGGGGGGATAACCTCTTATACCTGCCTATGGGGTACATTTTTAAATGCCTAACCTCCCAAAGGGGGGGTATACCTGTTAACCCTGCCATGGGGACATTAAACTCCGTACCTGCCCATAGGGGGGATATACCGCCTAACCAGCCCATGGGTAATAAAAATGCCTTTTACCCGCCCTAGGGGGGCATATGCCTCTTTTT
The DNA here is from genome assembly GCA_025379985.1 of Phyllomedusa bahiana. Lineage (NCBI taxonomy): Eukaryota > Metazoa > Chordata > Amphibia > Anura > Hylidae > Phyllomedusa > Phyllomedusa bahiana. The sequence continues at coordinate 70,698 of JAODAL010007046.1, forward strand.
CCTGCCTATGGGAGACATTAAAACTCCCTTTATACCTGCCCATAGGGGGGCATATACCTGCCTATGGGGGACATTAAACTGCCTATACCTGCCCATAGGGGGGCATATACCTACTTATACCTGCCTATGGGGGACATTAAACTGCCTATACATGCCCATAGGGGGGCATATACCTGCCTATGGGGTACATAAAACTGCCTATACCTGCCCATAGGGGGGCATATACCTGCTTATACCTGCCTATGGGGGACATTAAGCTGCCTTTACCTGCCTACGGGGGATATTAAACTGTCTATACCTGCCTATGTAATTTTATTGGTATCCATTTTTATTTTTGGAATTTACCAGTAGCCACTGCATTTTCCACCCTAGGCTTATACTCGAGTCAATAAGTTTTCCCAGAGCAAAATTAGGTGCCTTGGCTTATATTCGGGTCGGCTTATACTCGAGTATATACGGTATATATATATGTATGTGTGTATATATATATATATATATATATATATATATATATACATACATACACACACATACATACACGAATGCACTTTTAGTACCCATCAGTGTGAATGTTATGATGCTTTCTTGCGCTATGATATATATTATAATATACTAAAATAAGGAAACCAATAAGGCTGGGTTCTTATATACAGGCAATCCCGACTTACAACTTAGGGTATGTTCACACGGCGTAATTGTGCTGCAATACACCCAAAGTATGGCTCGCAATTATGGTAAAATCATAGCACTCACTGAGCGCTATGATTTTACTGCGTATTCCCCGGCGCGTACTGTGCGGACGGCAAAACTCACTTCTTGTCGACACGCATCGGGGAAAGGAGTGGTGAATGGGGGCCAGAGTCTCCTGTTACTCCATGAGGTTTTCCTGGAGGCCATAGGTCCTCTTTAAGGGGTTAATGCATATTTTGACGTGGATTCCATCACAGAATCTGCCTCAGAATCCGATGTGTGAACATACCCCTGTATTCGAGCTTGGTACTTGCCCGAGAGTCTCTGCTATTCTAGACCTCCAGTGCTCACATCCACATGAACCTGATGTTTTTGCCTTATGCCTGTTTTACGGTAGTATTAAACAATGACCCGAATTAGTAAAAAGAATCTGAAATAATCCTTTCAGGGTGTTCCTGGTAATCATATAATATTCTGTGCACAAGAGAGAAATAGTTATAAATTAAATCATTTCAATAATCCTTTAGTGCCGGGTCAGTACATTGATAATAAATACACAAGGGGAGAGTAGATCCTTAAAAAAAAAACACAAAAAAACAATATCAGTCTCTGTTTAATTAAAAAGATTTCAGATATTCTGGCCATATTTTCTTTAGCTATTGTTCCCATTAATTACACTTCTGCCGGGATATAATAATAATCTGAATTAGCATCTATTCATATAGAATATTAGTGAGCGCCATCCAATTATAGCTTTGGCTCTTCCATTACATCAATTTGAATAGCAGGAGATAGGGGACAATATCACTGATATGAGGATATTACTCAGGTCCCGGGCACCAAGCTTTGTAATAAAGCTGTTCTGCTCAGCAGAGGACACTGTGGTGTAACCCTCTCTTGGAAACTAATCATTTGTTTTGCCCAGGTGAGATATTATCTATCAATGAATAGGAGAAAGTTCTGTGTTGTTTTGAGGCCTTTCTGCCAGGGCCGTCCCATTAGGCCAGGTAGGCCAGTGCCCGGGGGCCCCCAAGCCCAGGGGGGCCTCTGGGGGGCCCGGGCGACTGCCTGCCCTGCCCAATGGATTCACTCACCGCAGCCTGCCGGACACAGTCTTTCCGCCCTGCCTGCGCTTAGTTACTTATCCCAGGCTGCGCTGGCAGGGCGGTGCGGGCTGCGGAGGTCAGAGAGCAGCATGTCGGCCCCTTCTTACGCGCTGCTCCTGCGTTTTACAGTTTACAGCGCAGGCCGGGGTGGCGCCGCCTATCTTCACTGTGGCGCCGCCCTCCCTGCTCTTTGAACAGTAAAGCGCAGGCGTGGCAATTGAGCAGGGGCCCTACGCGCCGGCCCCAGCTATCGTTGCTATGCCGCGCCTGCACTTTACTATTCACAGCCCAGGCAGGGCGGCGCCACAGTGAAGATAGGTGGCGCCGCCCCGGCCTGCGCTGTAAACTGTAAAGCGCAGGCGCGGCATCAATCAGGCAGCAGGTACTCCCGGCGGCCGGCGGGCAGTCTTCTCCATCCCCCGCCGGGCCGCTGGGAAATGTAGTTTTGGTGCGGCAGCGCAGCCGCACAGTGGCCCGGCCCCTTAAGGGAAGATTTAAAAGAAAAGGTCCCGCCTCTTCACAACAGCCGGGCACCACACAGCAGCAGCAGACGGGCACCAGGCCAGCCACACAAGGTATGTCCCGAGTTGGGGGGACAGTGACTTAATGTCACTGTCCCCCACCTGTATGACCATTTCATTGTCTTGTCCCCCACTCGTTTGGCCATGTCACAGTGGCATGGCCATATGGGTGGGGGACAGTGACATGACTATCATGTAACCTCTGCTTGTGGTCAGCCAGCCACCCTGACCCGTGTCACTGTCCCCCAGAGTCTCTCTTATCATATAGTAATGGCCGGGCCACATAGCAGTTACTATACGATAAGAGAGACTCTGGGGGACAGTGGCACGGGTCAGGGTGGCTGGCGGTCCACAAGCAGATGGTACAAGACATAATGTGTGCCCATCCTGTGCCCCCAGGCCAGTCCACGCAGCAGCTCCTATGTTATATAAATTGCTGCGTAGTCTGGTCTGGGGCCACAGGATGGCTGTCCATGACCCATATAGCCCCTCCCTCATGTGATCAGCCATCCTGTGTCCCCAGACCTGGCTACGCAGCATTTTATATAACTTAGGAGCTGCTGCGTGGTCTGGTTGGGGGGCCCAGTGCACAGCTCTGCCCAGGGGCCCATAATGCTGTTAAGACGGCCCTGCTTTCTGCAATATAGGATCTCATCCTTCGTAATCCGTCAATGACTATTCTGTGTAAAGAGGAGGGAAGTGAAGTGGCTTAGCTGAACATCAGCACTGAATCATCCTGAATATCCCATACACTGGAGTAATAGCCAGTAAAGAGCACAATTTATCATTTAAATCACTGATTCTTTTGGGGAAGCGGGGGTTACGCCAGGTTCACATCACGTTAATCCACTGTTCTGACGTACATGTTTTTTGACCTCATAACAGCAGCTGGTCATAATTTTTTTGGCTCTTCATTTTTTTTTCTCCCCGCGTTCCAAGAGCTATAACTTTTTTATTTTCCATTTACATGTTCTTTTTAATGGTGTCAATGACCGTAGCATGAAATGTACTGGGAGACTGAAAAAAAAGTGGGGTGAAATGTGACAAAAAAACTTAAAAGGGTGCTCCAGGCCCCAACATTCCTCGTTTGCCCTTTGGGAGTATGAGTAAAAAGCCGTGTAAAAAGAGTAATAAGCCGTGTGGACATAGCCTCATACTTACCTCTTGGACGCTCCCGTTCACTCCCGGCTGTCGGTCTGTTCAACCAGAAAGTAAGGGTATTTTCACACAGCTTAAATTGCTGTGTATTTCGGCGCGCATTTCGCTGCGTATTGCGCATGTCAATTCTTTGAAAGATGGACCCGACAGGTGCGATGCAAACACGCAGCGGCAATCTCTCATGTGAACGCCGCTGCGTGTTCCTCATTGCGGGCAGTGATAAAGTCACGTTCTGTCGGTCCCAGAGATGCATCTGAAAAGCGTATGTTCACACGGATGCAAGACGCCGTGTGAACATACCTTTACTGCCAAGTGTTAGCTGCAATTAGCAGTTTTCAATGACTTCAATGTAAAATATGTATCATCAGTTTACATACATTATTGTATTGCGTTTTACAGATCTGCACAAAGAATAGACGTGTCACTTCTTGATCCGGTTTACGCCAATAGAAATTATAGGGTACGTTTTTGCAGTCCAGAAAACTTATCCAAATACATACATCACTTTGTGTTACATATTTGGATGTGTTTTACGTATAGTAAAAATGTATCCAACACGTCGTGTGCACATATCCTTAGAGGCTTGTGGTGCACACGCCGAAGATAAAGAAACAGCACTGTGTGACTATGAGAGTACTCCAATCATCTGTCAATGCCAGCTTTTGTGCTCTCTGCCCCTGTCAGGCAGGAGTCAATAGCTTCTCTCCATGCAAGACAACTGCTATTATTTGTGACCTCCACAGCTGAACAATGATCTTCGCACCTTCCTGTCCTGTCATTTTATGTGACACGCTGGGGCGTCTATAGTGGACATTGTATGGTATAAATACATATCGATATAGAAACCTCCCAAACTGCATGTACACGTGGTTCTGCTACGTTATGTAATCTTAGGAAGAATTACAGTGTTAAATACACAGAATGCTAATGCAGGTTGCGCCAAACCAAATGGCGTACATAGCATTGGTCAAAATTGGTGACCGTGTATTTAAGAGTGCTTTCACACGGTGCGTTTTTGGTGCATTTGTGATGCGTTTTTTCAATGCGTTTTTTTTTTGTGCAGGAAGGCACAGCAATTAATGCTGTACATTGCTACACAAAAATCACTGCAAAAAAGCAATGTACAGCATTAATTGCTGTGCCTTCCTGCACAAAAAAACGCATTGAAAAAACGCATCAAAAACACACTGTGTGAAAGCACCCTTAGCTATGAAGTAATCTCTCAACTCATGAATAGTAGGTGTGTGTGTTCATCAGCATTCTGCACCTGTGTTACTTCTCTCATGTGACACTGGGGCTTTTTTTTTTTTTTGTTTCTTCCTTCATGGAATAGATTCCTGACCTGCCTCTATAGCAGTAAGTTGTTTTCTCTGTCGTTTTTTTTTGTTAGGGGCTGTTCCCATGGCGTTTTTGGATCCGAAAATTGCATCCAAAAACACAGCGGCGTTCGGATCCTAAACGGATCTAACACACAGCTGCGTGTTTGGTTGTGTGTGGGAGGCAGCAGGATCGCACCCTATAGTTTTAAATAGGGCTCCTGCTGTGTCTTTCGGACCGAAAGATGCAATGAGACACGAATCGGCGATCGCTCGTGTGAACGCCGATGCGTGCTTCATATTAAAAGCAATGTAAATCACATTGCACATTTTTAGATATGCGTTTGGGTCCATTTAGAGTCTGACAGACGTATCCAAACACGTATCTAAAAACATATCTTCATATGGATCCAGCACACCGTGTGAACATACCCTTAGGCTTTGGGCACACTGCGATTTTTTTATTTTTTTTGAACAGATGACGGATCTGTTCTGGTGAAGGTAAAAGTGGATGCTTTAACGTGTTAATTGACTCATATAGGTGGATGGATGTGCAACGTGTATTGACATGGTGTCCGTTTTTTTTATACTTTCTGTCAAATATGCGTTTAATTTTAACAGCTGGGGGACGCCGGGCGCTGCGCTTTTTTAAGGTTTAAAAAAAACGTATACGTTACAGCATACTTTATTTAATTTTTTTTTACAATGTATGTCAATGGAAAACGGATCCTAGTATTTGTGCCCATGTTGCAAACGTACACGTTTGTATCCATCATAAATATGTAAACAAAGCTACCCAATCAAACTGCAAGGAAAAACAGATGACAGCCAATAGAAAAGCGTTGATATTAACAGCAATGTAAATCACACTGACGGATCCAAACACGCATCTAAAAGCGTATGTTCACATGGACAAAACACGCCGTGTAAACGTACCCTTAGGGTACGTGTATGTTCACACGGGGTAATTTCGGCTGTAATACGAGCGAGATGCGCGCTGAAATTAGGGTAATCCATAGTTCTCGTAGAGAACTATGAATTACGCCTCCTCTCGCCGCTCGCACAATACGATAGTATTGTACGCGCAGGGAGATAAGTGACATGTCAATTACTTGCAGCGAATACGCGCCGCGTGTAATGAATGTAAATGGGGCTGGCAGGTTGCCGGACCCCCCGCGCCGCGGGAGTACTCAAATATTGATAGATCGCCGCTGCGTGTTTGCATCGCGCCTGTCGGGTCCGTCTTTCGGATGCGATCCAAGAAAGGACATGCAGAGACGCATCAGATAAGCGTATGTTCATATGGAGGCAAGACGCCGTGTGAACATACCCTTAGGCCGTGTTCACACGGCTTATTCCCGACGGATTTGTACGCCGTATTGAGCGCACAAATCCGCCGTGAATAAGGAGCGGGACGGGGGCGGGGCCGGAGCGCGGCGGGGGCGCCGCTCCCCGGCACCATAGACAATGCATTGTTTACGGCTCGTACGCACCGTAAATAATGTGCATGTAATTTTCTCCCCCCGCGGCGGATTCGCCGAGCGGGGAGGAGCGACGGAATCCACTGTTCTCTCTGAGAGCTGTGGAGTACCGTAATTGCTGCCGAGGATTGGCGCCGTACTGAAGCGCAAATCCGGCGCGCAGTACGGCGCCAATCCGCGGCAGAATAAGCCGTGTGAACGAGGCCTTACTGTTAGAACCAATCAGCGCTTTCATTTCATATACTGCTACAGAGATGCTAAAGTTAAGCTCTGATTGGTTGCTTCAGGTAACAATGACAGTCTTACACTTAGGGTATGTTCACATGGCGTGTTGAGTACGTATGAACATACGCATTTAGATGCGTGTTTGGATCCGTCTGTCGGACCCCAAACAGACCCAAACACATATCTAATAAATAGCAATGTGATTTACATTGCTATTAATATGAAATATGCATCGGCGTTCAGACGAGTGATCGCTGATGCGTGTCTCATTGCGTCTTTCAGATCCATTCCAAGAATTGACATATCCGGAAGATGCAGAAGGAACCCTATAATAAACCATAGGGTGCGATCCTGTTGCATCCAAACACACAGCTGCGTGTTGGATATGTGTTGGATCTGATTGTGGCTGCTTTTTGGATGCGATTTTCGTATCCAACACGGATCCAAAATTGGATCCAAAAACGTTGTGCGAATGGCCCCTTAGGGTATGTTCACACGGTGTAATTGGGGGGCCCGGAATTATGATAAAATCATAGCACTCATTGGGGCAGATTTATCAAGGCCGTTGCGCCAGAATTCTGGCTCAATTTGCGTCAAAAAACAGCTTTTTGCCACATTTACTATGTGTTTTAGACAGTTTCAGGCGCTTCTGCGCCTCGTCCGACTTTGGCTTTGTAATAAAAGGTGTGGCTTCACATAAAGGGGCATGGCTTAAATGTGGCAAAAAAAAAATGCGCCAGAATCTGCGCCAAATTGTGACGTAAAAGTGCGCCAACTTAAAGATGGTACAAACTTAGACTAGGCAGTTAAAACCTGCGCCAGATTTATCAACACTATTATAAATGTGGCGCATTGTAAGGGCATGTTCACACAGCGGTTTTGGACGAGGATTTCGGAGCGTTTTCTCGCCCAAAACCTCGTCCAAAACGCCCCAAGTTCATTTAATTGATTCCTATGTAAAACCTCATTGTAGTTCACACATGATGAGGTTTTTACACGCTTCTTTGGAAGCAATGAAAAAGAAGTGTCATGTCAATTCTTGAAGCGCGTTGTAGGCGCGTTTTTTAGCGCAGTTTTGACGTGTTTTCGCTGCGGTTTTTGTCCTGGCTATTCATTTGTATGGGTGAGAACCTCGTTAAAAACATGATCAAAACCTGATCAAAGCCTCGTCAAAAACCTCGTCTGAAGAAGCGTGTTTCAGGCGAGATTTTGATGTGGTTTGGATGAGAACCAAGAACGCCGTGTGAACATACCCTAAGGCCCTGTTCACACGGCAGATTTGGCCGTGGTTATGGCCGCGGGTTCTGACACGGTTTCCGCGGCCAAAACCACGGCCAAATCGCGCCCAGTTTATTAACATGGTTTCCTATGGGAAACCGCGTTAATATTCACACGCCGCGGGTTTGGCCGCGGCCTTGCCGCGCGTGTTTGAGAACTCTCCTGTCAATTCTTGACAGGGAGTCCTCAGCGCGGCGGCCGCGCGGTGTTGCCGCGTGTGCCGCCGCGGCTGGTGCGCAGCTGGGCCGCAGCTGGCGGCGCGGTTTTCCCTCTGCCTACAAACCCTCGCCGCAAGCCGTGCCCCAAACCACGCCCCACTTGCGCCACGGCCAGCGCCTGCGCCGCAAACCCGCGTCGGGAGACGCGAGTTTGCACTGAGGTCAGGACGAGGTTTGGCCGCGGGGACGGAGGCGAAAGCCGCGGCCAAACCCGCGGCCAAATCCGTCGTGTGAACTTGCCCTAAGACTGTCTAGTCTAACTTTACACTGTCTAAAAGTAAGACACTATTGATAAATCTGCCCCATTGAGTGCTATGATAACCCCGCATATTCCCCAATGCATACTGCACGCCGGGAGAAAGAAGTAACTTGTCGGTGAAAACAAAGATGAATGGGGGCCGACACACAACGCTTTAGGAGTAGGCACTGGCCAATGACTACTTCTGAGACACCCGGCGTATAGCGGCACGTACAGTACACACTGTTACGGTATATGCCAACCAAACGCCGCGTGAATTCGCCCTTAGACAGTTTTCATACATGAGGTCCATTTTGTGGACCCAGATCTAACCCAGTAATAACATCAACCTTTTCAGAAAGCAGCAGGAGTAAACTTTTTGGGACAAATACCAGGACCTCACTTTAAGGGGCCGTTTACACGGCATAGGACAAATACCGGTCGGTTTGCCGGCTTTTCTCCCCCCTCCCATTGAGGTGTTCATATTCTGTCCGGAAACCGGATGGAAGAATGAACATGCTCAATGTTTTATGAGCGGCCCACGGGTTTTCCATAGAGCACCATTGTGCTAATTTTCGGCCGGTTTTTCAGGCGGTCTGAAAAACCGTCCGAAAACCCGTGTCGTGGGGACATGGCCTAATGTTCGGAAACGTGAGCGCCTTTAAATTCCAGTTAGATATCACGTCTTTATTGCCGTATCTCTGTGTTTGAACACAAATTTCGCATTCACGTTCCTCTCTTTAATGATGTCTGTACACAACGGTTTTTGCACTTATTAGACGTGTCTGGACCATCCGCAGCCGCTGCTCATTATAAATCTCTCTCCCCGTCCCCGCTTGCCATATGCTGCAATTAGACGGCCTCTAATGATTGGTGGCCAGGAAAACCGAGTCTGCGCTGCTATTAATGGATTTCCAGAGACTACACGGAAAACGGAGTGGCCGCACTATCGACTGAGTTATTTCCAGATAATTAGACACCTTGTTGTTCTGACCATTATTTCTCTACATCAGAAGTGACTATTATAGCCTAAAGAGTTGACCTTTTTGACAGTTCCGAGTCGTGTATCCACTGTATGGTTCATTGGCCACGACATTGTCAGGATGGTGTATAACACTTCCTGGTGTCTCTATGATTCATAATAATGTATAACAACCTTTATATATAAAATTGGAAAACCAAGTTCATTTTGCATGAATACTGTGCAGAATTAGTGATATCACACTTTCTGTGCCATGGACTGAAAAATCTGCATTGTTCAAGCTATAGCACAGATCTCTTTGTGTTCATCCCTTCCCGACATTTGCCATATAATTACAGCATGGTGTTGGTGAAGGTGTATGGCGTCGACTCACTCGCTCCAGGTAACAGCTATTAGTTACATCTGGGATTGGAGAAAACTCCCATCCCTGCCCTCTGAACTCCTTATGTGCCTCAGTAATTGTGACTGCAGCAACTGAGTTAAAGGGCTTATTTCACCATGCTGTTTCACAGAGCCACACGCAGCTTCAGACTCGCACTTCCTGGTCAGGCTAAGGGTGCTTCTATAGCAGTGATGTGCATATAAGCTTTGCTATTCCTGTTACAGTGACCTGAGTGTAGAAGGTTTATGTTCTGTAGTGCACAAAGCTGTAGAACTGTAAGGGTGCTTTCACACAGAGCGTTTTTGACGCATTTTTTGGTGTTTTTCTTTGCAGAAATGCATGCTATTAATTGCCATGTTTTTAACAATTAAAAAAATAGCAAAACCGCACAAAAAAAGCTCCGCGTGAGGAGCACCCTAAAGGCATGTTCACACGGCTTAAAATGGGCCGTATTTCAGTCCGTAATTACGCGCCGAAGTGCGCCAATTACGGGCCGAAGACGGCCCATTCATTACGGTAATTCACAGTTCTCATAGAGAACTATGGATTGCGTCTCCTCTCCCCGCCCGGCGAAGCCGCCGGGCGGGGAGATAATTCACATGTCACTTTCTAGCGGCGTATACGCGCCGCTAGCAGTGATAGTCAATGGGCCGGCAAAGTGCCGACCCCCTGCTCACTCCCCCGCTCCCGCCCCGCCCCCGTCCACACGGCGTAATTGCGGGACGTAATTACGCCCCGCAATTAAGCCGTGTGAACATGCCTTAAGGGTTAAAGCTTGTCATTAACTTAGGTAAACACGCTCCTGTGCTAGAGATAAAATTCAGTAGGCAATGACTCTTCTTTGTCAAAGTTAAGAGAGAGCAGAGAGAGGTGGTCCTTAACCAAGAGAAACTTGCGTACACTAGCGGTACATAAAATCTTTAGCTCCTGAACAAAGCAAAGTTAAAATAGCAATGTATTTGGTAATGGTCTTCATTTTCATTTCCTACACATTAAAAACCAATCATTGTGGTGATAAAACTCCTTTAAGAAACGGTGCTGCATACTGATTGGCCCTTTCGGGACAAGATCGTGGAGTGCTGACCTGTTGTCATTGCGGTTAGGGGCCTTATAAAGGCCAATGCGGCTGCCATCTTACTGCTTCTGTTGCATTTTACCATAGGCAGGATTTAATAAAAGATCCATTATACAGTGTTCTGCAGTATTTTACTATTGCAGAACAGCGTTCAAGCATTTTGGCTCTCTAGTGGTCAAGTACCTCAGAGGGACTACAAGGAAAAACTTAAAAATAAAAGAATTAAATTTTATCCTCCTCCCCCTTCTGCCATTTTATAAATAAAGCAATAAGAGTTATCGAAATATTACATTGTTTATCCCAAATGATGGACATCATAAAATTAAGAAAAAAAAATCCAACACCAAAATTGTGGGTTTTTTTTGTCACTTATAATTCCCAAACAAAATTCCCTAAAAAGTGACCAAAAGGTCACATGTATCCCAAAATTCTGTGAATAAAAACTGGAATCTCTCAGTTAAAGGGGTTTTGTCATTTAATCCCTGGTTTGTCCTGCTTCAGATTTCAAGAGGGGGCATGTATAACTTGTTTGAACTGCATATCATGTGACCAAGCAGTCTTGACATCACCATGCCTTTCCCCACAGTGTTCTCACTCTAGTCAAACAAGGGATTTTTTACGTAAAGAGCTGTGAGTAGCTACACTGTAGCTGAGTGGTTAGCACTTCTGACTTTCAGCATAGGAATCCTAGGTTCAAATCCCTGCAGTAAACAAACGTGAATAATTTTTTCCTTTTGTTTCAATGCACATAGCTGATTGAGGTCTATTTTTTCTTTTTATTTCATTGCACTGTTTGACTAAATACTAAGGAGTACAGAGGACGGGAGTAGAATGACAGCTCCTGGGGTTGAACACTCGCTCAGCAGTAAGTGTGTGTGATTACTAAGCAGTACAGAGGACAGGAGTAGAATAACAGCACCTGGGATTGAACACTCTCTCTGCAGTGAGTGGGTGTGATTACTAAGGAGTACAGAGGACAGGAGTAGAATGACAGCACCTGGGGTTGAGCACTCGCTCAGCAGTGAGTGTGTGTGATTATTAGGCAGGGAATAGACTGACCGTAGCTGTCTGAGAGGAGAGGTGATGACTGAGCATGTGCGACCAGGATTGAGGGGCTCTCGTCACTGGTTGTATCCCCTGGAGACGAGCTATACACTATGGTTCACTAAGGGAGCAGATAGAACAAAAATGGGACAGAATGTTTAATAATTTTTTTTATTTATTTTGCATGCTTCACATGTCAATTTTAATTTGTGGCAAAACTCATTTAAGCCCATAGATGGAAAAATGTAAAAAGTTATCGATCGCAGAAAATTGCACTGGAACGCAAATTAAAAAAAATTTGAATGGTGCCAATCTGCAGAATACAAATAGCATGTCATTTAGGGTACATCCATACGGCATGGTTTCTTGGTCTGATTTTGAGACGGTTTGCGGAATTGAAAACCGGACGGCAACCATCTCCATAGACTTTAATAGAAAATCTGTTCCGTAGTCTACACTGAACGGATTTTCAGCTGAACGACTTTTCAGCCGTCGGCGTACTGAAAAACTTAGGGCCACATGTATGAAACGGTTTTGGTCTAGAACTCACTTTTTTCCCCATAGGTTTCATACATGTGGCCCTTAGAGCATGCCCTTAGAGTGGCCCTTAGAGCATGCACACTCTTCTGCCCGGTTTTCGGGTGGGAGGTGTGCACTTCAATGGTTATGGGGGACGGGCTAATAAGCAAACCGCGGACAGAACCATCCCTCAAAACCTTAGATGATAAAATACCGTCCGGATTCTTAAACAGAACCATTATAGTGCTCCGTAAACTCCATAAAAACAGAACCCCTACAAAGGTGGTGCACAGGTGTTTTTTTCAGAGGAGTGCTGTGTTCTCTCCATTCTGTTCTATAGGAGTTCCCAGTACAGGGGAGCGCTGTGTTCTCTCCATTCTGTTCTATAGGAGTTCCCAGTACAGGGGAGCGCTGTGTTCTCCATTCTGCTCTATGGGAGTTCCCAGTACAGTGGAGCGCTGTGTTCTCCATTCTGCTCTATGGGAGTTCCCAGTACAGGGGAGCGCTGTGTTCTCCATTCTGTTCTATGGGAGTTCCCAGTACAGAGGAGCGCTGTGTTCTCCATTCTGTTCTATGGGAGTTCCCAGTACAGAGGAGCGCTGTGTTCTCCATTCTGTTCTATGGGAGTTCCCAGTACAGAGGAGCACTGTGTTCTCCATTCTGTTCTATGGGAGTTCCCAGTACAGGGGAGCGCTGTGTTCTCCATTCTGTTCTATGGGAGTTCCTGGTACAGGGGAGCGCTGTGTTCTCCATTCTGTTCTATGGGAGTTCCCGGTACAGGGGAGCGCTGTGTTCTCCATTCTGTTCTATGGGAGTTCCTGGTACAGGGGAGCGCTGTGTTCTCCATTCTCCTCTATGGGAGTTCCCAGTACAGGGGAGCGCTGTGTTCTCCATTCTGTTCTATGGGAGTTCCCAGTACAGGGGAGCGCTGTGTTCTCCATTCTGTTCTATGGTAGTTCCCAATTCAGGGGAGCGCTGTGTTCTCCATTCTGTTCTATGGGAGTTCCCAGTACAGGGGAGCGCTGTGTTCTCCATTCTATTCTATGGGAGTTCCCGGTACAGGGGAGCGCTGTGCTCTCCATTATGCTCTATGGGAGTTCCCGATACAGGGGAGCACTGTGCTCTCCATTCTGCTCGATGGGAGTTCCCAGTACAGGGAAGCGCAGTGTTCTCCATTGTGTTCTATGGGAGTTCCCAGTACAGGGGAGCGCTGTGTTCTCTCCATTCTCCTCTATGGGAGTTCCCAGTACAGGGGAGAGCTGTGTTCTCCATTCTGTTCTATGGGAGTTCCCAGTACAGGGGAGCGCTGTGTTCTCCATTCTGTTCTATGGGAGTTCCCAGTACAGGGGAGTGCTGTGTTCTCCATTCTGTTCTATGGGAGTTCCTGGTACAGGGGAGCGCTGTGTTCTCCATTCTGTTCTATGGGAATTCCCAGTACAGGGGGACGCTGTGTTCTCCATTCTGTTCTATGGGAGTTCCTGGTCCAGGGGAGCGCTGTGTTCTCCATTCTGTTCTATGGGAGTTCCTGGTCCAGGGGAGCACTGTATTCTCCATTCTGTTCTATGGTAGTTCCCAATTCAGGGGAGCGCAGTGTTCTCCATTTTGCTCTATGGGAGGTTCCAACACAGGGAAGCGCAGTGTTCTCCATTCTGTTCTATGGGAGTTCCCAGTACGGGGGAGGAGTGTGTTTGGCTGTACTCAGAACTCCTATAGAACAGAATGAAGAGTTGTGTGCAGACGTAACCTGCTCTCTATTCTGAACTGGCACTTTCAGGAGTTCTCCTGAAATAGGTGCATGTCTAGGAGGTGGGACCCGCACCTCTCACACTTTGATGGTTTATCCTACCCATATGCCATTTAAGTCAATGGTGAGAACATCCCTTTAGGGCATGTCCACACGGCACGGGTTTTCGGACGGTTTTTCAGGCGGTTTGCGGTTTTGCAGACTGCCTGAAAAACCGGCCGAAAATGAGCACAATGGTGCTCTATGGAAAACCCGTGTAGCAGTCCCCACTGCAGGGGTTTTCCGTCCGGCGGTTTTGCCGCCTGCGGTCCGCCCGCAACACATTGAGCAAGCACAATCTTCCGTCCAGTTTCCGGACGGAATATGTGCATCTCAATGTGAAGGGGGAGGGCTTTTTTCCGCTCATCGTGGAGAAAAGCATAACCGACCAGTATTTGTTACTTGCCGTGTAAACGGCCCCTTACATGCCATGATTACATAGCCACAGAAGGTGGCTGCACAGCAATAGGAAGTTCTGTTGGAGATGATTATGCTTCTATGAAAACTACAACTTTAATAGGAACGCACAATAAAAACCTGCTCTTCTGCAGAACAGTGAGATATGGGCAGCAGAGACTGGCTGGTGGGGTGGCTTGGTCTGCCAAAGGAGACAGCCAGGCCGGCTGCAAAACTAGCCGCTCCTCCTCCCTTGCGGGTGACTGCCATTGTGGGACGATGGCTTTAGCAGTACTGATTCGCATTGAGTTAGGTATATTTGGACCATAATTTATTAAAAAGCAATTATTAGTCTAGAACAGTGTTTCTCAACTCCAGTCCTCGCGCCCCACCAACACGTCATGTTTTCAGGATCTCCCATAGAATGCACGGACAATAATTAAATCACATGAGCAGCATAATTACATCACCTGTGCAATGCTAAGGAAATCCTGAAAACGTGACCCGTTGGTGGGCCTTGAGGACTGGAGTTGAGAAACACTGGTCTAGAAGCTTTTAGACAATATTTTTTTTTGTGAGCCTGCAGCTTCCTGTACTTAGGTGGAGAAAGAAAAGAACCAATTCAGAAGGTTTTGGCAACTGTTCAAGTCTCAGGACTATGGTAATTATACTAGAGTCAGGCTCTGCAGTGTGTATTTCAGTATCTGGGATTGTTGCAGAGCGTGAATCACTAACCCCTAATTCTAGTTTCGGATAAGGGTGTCTAAGGCCCACCTATGGAGTTGATTCTGGGTGCCACCAGTGGAGATGATTCTGGTGGCCCACCAGTGGAGTTGATTCTGGGGGCCCACCAGTGGAGTTGATTCTTGGGGCCCACCCGTGGAGTTGATTCGTGGGGCCCACTAGTGGTGATGATTCTGGGGGCCCACGAGTGGTGATGATTCTGGGGGCCCACCAGTGGTGATGATTCTGGGGGCCCACCGGTGGAGTTGATTCTGGGGGCCCACCGGTGGAGTTGATTCTGGGGGCCCACCGGTGGAGATGATTCTGGGGGCCCACCGGTGGAGATGTTTCTTGGGGCCCACCGGTGGAGATGATTCGTGGGGCCCACCGGTGGAGATGATTCTTGGGGCCCACCGGTGGAGTTGATTCTTGGGGCCCACCGGTGGAGTTGATTCTTGGGGCCCACCGGTGGAGTTGATTCTTGGGGCCCACCGGTGGAGATGATTCTTGGGGCCCACCGGTGGAGATGATTCTTGGGGCCCACCGGTGGAGTTGATTCCTGGGGCCACCAGTGGAGATGATTCTTGGGGCCACCAGTGGAGATGGTTCTTGGGCCCACCGGTGGGGCTGATTCTTGGGGCCCACCGGTGGGGCTGATTCTTGGGGCCCACCGGTGGGGCTGATACTTGGGGCCCACCGGTGGGGCTGATTCTTGGGGCCCACCTGTGGCGATGATTCTTGGGGCCCACCCTACAGCTACTGTACCTGCGTCTTGCTTTTTGCCTCTACCAAGGATGTTTATTACGTTTATAAGAAACGAGGGCTATGAAATCTAACAGCATTTTAAATTCCCCACACCATGGATGTTGGCGCGTTTTTTTACGGAAAAAAACAAACGCGTCGGATTTTAAATTTCCTGCGGCCCCGTACAATGAGGGCTACAGGAATCTGATGGGAATCTAGCGGAAAATAAAACACTTTCTATCTTCTGATGGACGGCTGGCGGGTTCAGTAGAAAACCCATGCTGTGTAGACTACAGCACGGATTTTCTATTGAGTTCTACACAGCACTAGGTACAGTCAGATTTTCAACAGATTCTAAATACTGAATCAGCCGTAAATCTGAAGATAGATCCATGCTGTGTAGACATAGCCTAGGCCTGCCATGCTCAGGAGCCCACCGGGGTTTCCCCTGTTCTCCTGTTGGCCAGTCCATTCCTGTTTAATTTTACAATGTTTCTTACTCCAGGAGCTACCCTGATGGTGCTAGAAATACTACCACAAAATCTATTATTTCCTCCCTTTCCCCCCTCCATAGACCATGTATGTAGGATGTCTGTCATGGTGACTTTAAACCCTAATTTATTTTTTCCTTCTCTCTGCAGCCGTGCCTCTTGCTATCACTATACCATAATATTAAAACCTTTTTCCTTGGAGTAAATGCGTCCTTCAACCCACTCACCGCAGCCTAAGTCCAGTTGCTGTAGAGACCAGATCCCAGCTATTAACTGAAGAATAAAGAAATTGTATGGATAATAAAAACCATTTGATGCATTTAGAGGTGGGTGAGTCAGATAAACGCTGCTTGTACTGTATCTTTTGCCTATGGATATATTACTAAAAATGGGCAGGAACACTGCCGAGCTCGTCACCCTCTCATGTGAGGAATGACTCTCCACAGCGGGCTGCCTCGGTCACTTACACTCTGTGTCGGCGTTAGATGAGAGAGCTCATTTCTTTGTGTGACTATAACTGAAATACCGAACACACTTTCGCTCCTAGATTTATTCCCATGTTGCAGAGTATAATTATAATGTACATTTCCTACAGTTTCTATCTATGCAGCGTTGAAGTGCACCTCATTGTATAATGTGTTTTTCTATTATGCTTAGTGCTGTGTCCTTGTGATGATAACGTCTTAAAATATAGCTTCTTACTTACATCCATTTATTTTCCAGTTCACAACATAAAGTATCATTTAGGGATAACAGAATAGTTTAAACCCCTGAGACACAAAGCTTTACTGAAGACAAATGACTTTAGACCAGGGATGCACAACCTACGGCTCAGGGTTACATGTTGTCAGCAATTACATTCTTTGTGGCCCCCAAGCATCTGGCCGCCACATAAATGCTTTTTCCATGTCAGAGAAATGGAGCGGCACAGGAGCATGGATGCATTATTTCCTATGAAGCACTGTACGTCTCTGGAATCTCCATGTATTGACACAGTGGGGTTACCTGACATCTACTCGGCAGTTCCAAGAGGTTAGAAGAAAAGAAATTGGAGAGGTGGCCATGCACCTCCATAATTGGGAGAATATTATCTGTGATTTTTAGGGTATGTTCACGCGGTGTAGTGCGTCGCGTATAGTACGCGCAGCAATACGCCGGGTGCTTTGTAAGCATGCGCTGATCAGTGTGTATTTCCAAAGCACGGGTGGGGGCGGCAGCCCGCCGGCCCCATTGACATGCATTGTTTCACGGTGCGTAATTGCCGCGAACAATTGACATGTTAATTCTCCCCCCCTCGTGCGTACAATACCATCGTATTGTATGCGCGGGGGGATGACACTTAATCCATAGCTCTCAATGCGTGCATTTCGCTGTGTATAACATACAATATGTGTCGAAATACGCGGCGAAATGCTCGCCCAAGTAAGCCGTGTGAACATACCCTAATATTTCAGTTGGGAGAGACATCTACGTGGCCTAAATTCACAGCTAGCTTTGAGGAAAGATACCAGGAGGCAAGTAGTTTTCATAACATGTTAGGTTTCAGCTGATGAGTAAGGGTATGTTCACACGGCTTATTTGGGCGCGCATTTCGCCGCATATTGCACGTTATAGACGGAGAAATGCGCGCCGCAAACGTGCAATCGGCGGCGAAATCAGCCGTGTGAACATACCCTTACTCATCAGCTGAAATCTAACATGTTATGAAAACTATTTGCCTCCTGGTATCTTTCCTCAAAGCTAGCTGTGAATTTAGGCCACGTAGATGTCTCTCCCAACTGAAGTATTAGGGTATGTTCACACGGCGTTTTTGGATCCAATTTTGGATCCGTGTTGGATCCGAAAATTGCATCCAAAAACGCAGCAACGATCGGATCCTAAACGGATTCAACACGTATCCATCATGCAGCTGCGTGTTGGATGCAGCAGGATCGCACCCTATCATTTTAAATAGGGCTCCTGCTGCGGTTTTTGGACCAAGAATTGACATGTCAATTCTTGAAACGGATCCGAAAGACACCGTGAGACATGCATTGGTGATCACTCGTGTGAATGCCGATGCTTGTTTCATATTAAAAGCAATGTAAATCACACTGCTATTTGTTAGCTGCATGTTTGGATCCGTCTAGGGTCTGACAGACGGATCCAAACATGCATCTAAAAGCGTCTCTAACACGGATGAAAACACATTGTGTGAACATCAGGGCTGTGGAGTCGGAGTGATGGAGTCGGAGTCGGTGTCTATTTTGCAGGAGTCGGAGTAGTCATAACATGGATCGACTCCGACTCCCAAAACATATAAGTTGGTCCAGTTAGTTTGATGCAGTGCAAAGAGCAATTTTATATACAGTCATCTTACCTATCTTATACATAAATGTGACTTGCAAGTATTTAGTATTTGCTTAGTTCTGCAAAATCTTGTCATGTAACTGCATTGTTTTTGTTTTGCTCCTAAAAATCAAAATGTTAATTTTTATTATTTTGTTAGTATTTGGGAAATCCCCCTTTCGTTTTCAGCTCTGCATCAGATTCAAGCATATCTTGACCAAAATCTGATCCCAGGTCTCTTCTACACATTCAAAAGATCAAAACATTGTTACCCTTTTGCTTGTCAGTGTAAGTTCTACCTAAATAGCTTTATTATTGAATCATAAAGTAATAAATAGCCAGATGTAACCATTTTACTACAGTAAAGTTATCACTTAAACATGCGCCGTGTATGAGGGAGTCGGGAGTCGGAGGTTTGGGAAATTGAGGGGTCGGTGTCGGGGCTTTGGCTTGCCGACTCCACAGCCCTGGTGAACATACCCTTGTATGTAAGCTGTGCTATAAATGCTTTCACAGAATATTAAAATGGCATTTCTGACCTCTTGGTTTGTTTGTTGATTTTCTGATTTCTTTGTTTCAAAGATGCTCTATGTTTCTTGGGTATGTTAACAGGACGTATTCTCAGTCCATACTTCGGCGCATAATTGCGCTTTAATACACTCGAAGTATGGGCAAACATTACGGTAATTCATAGCTCTCATTGAGAGCTATGATTATCTGTTCTTTCCCTCAGTACAGAATATGTGCTCGGGGAAAGAACTGACATGTCAATTCTTCCCGGCGATTACATGTCGGGGAGAATGACATGTCAGTTAGAGGCTTCAGAGGGACGCGCTGGCCATTTTCTAGATTAGCTAACCTGTCTCCTGGCTCCCGACGTGTTTTCTGTGTGAGAAAAGTTACAAGCACTCATTCCTTTAACATGATACAGATATGTTATCTGCGTCCGTCTGTTCAAAGTTGTGCTGCAGGTCAGAATGTCAACTATGATTTTTTTAAATTTTCCAAAATAAAATGTAATGCAAACATAGAACAAGAGTCAAACATAAACTCAAAAACTGGCAACTAGTTTTGTGGCCCCAAAATTTTGCAAACATTATGGAAAATGGAGATTATGTGGTTAAACAATCTGGGTAAGCATACAAAATAGAATTAAGGGTGCTTTCACACGGTGCGTTTTTGGTGCGTTTTTCAATGCATTTTTGTGCAGGAAGGTACAGCAATTAATGCTGTACATTGCTGCACAAAGATCGCGGTAATTACCGCGATTTTACCGCGATTGGTATGCAGTAATGTACAGCATTAAGGCTATGTCCACACTGCACAGGATTACGATCGTATCTGCGGCGCTTTTCGTTTTTTAAAAGCGCCGCAGATACGATCGTCAGTGTGGTGCCATAAACGGCAATAGAAAAGACGAGTTGCTGTCTACACAGCTCGTCTTTTCTCTGCCTGTCTTTCGGCAGCGGCGTATTATACAACATGTTGAATAATATGCCGATGCTTCTCGTTTTCTTGTCGTCTTCCCATACAATGCTATTGTATGGGGGACGTCGGGAAAACGAGAAGCGGCCGCGGCTTTTGCACAAAGCGTGACCAAAGCCGCGGTCCTGCATCAGAGAGAGAACGGCCGCTTTTGGGGCCGTTTTTTCTCTGATGCAGTGTAGACACAGCCTTAATTGCTGTACCTTCCTGCACAGAAAAATGCATTGAAAAACGCATCAAAAATGCACTGTGTGAAAGCACCATAATAGAACTAGAATGAAGGCAAAAACATTGTGTTGGTATAGATTATCTAGTACTAAAATAGAATAAGAGGTATATCAATTTCTAAGACAATTATGGAGTCTATTCCAATACAAAGGCGTTATCAACAAGCAGGGTTAGAACAGTTAACACAACACAATCGAAGAGAATACTTGTCTACAAAAGTCTGTACCATTAAAACAGCTAATTTATTTCATGATTCCCATTCCGATCAGTAAATTCAAAAAAATCCCTCCTCAAGCATTTGCTGCAAGCTGACAAAACCGTTATCCCGCGTAAATGAAAATCAACTACTCCCCCGTCCATGGACGAATGGTTTGCAGAAATTAGCTTTGTTAAGAGAATGGAGGAACTGATTGCTCATACCCCTGAACAGGTAGACAAATACAGCAAGACCTGGTTTACGTGGTCGCTTTTTCAAAACTCCCCACTCTATCTTTCTATCACCTCTTGAATAAGTGCCTACAGGGGTCATAACCCTTTCTTCTCCTGAGCCAAACAAGTTAATTATAGTTAATTATAGTCATTAATGTCTTTGCATTTGCTGTACCTATGATATCACATTTTTTGTTTTTTTGCATTGTTGACTTTTCTCTTGCAACCTATACACCTGCATGTCTTGGATTATGTTTCAAGTCTGTACTTGCTACATTGCTCTGTTTATCAATAAATCTCTCTTGAATATAAAAAAAAACAACTAATTTAAAGGGGTTGTCTCACTAAATTGATTTATCTGACCTCAGTCCTGTTTTCTTGGTTTTACTTTGAATTCAGGGGCGTGTTTACTGCCTTTTACTAGGCTGCAGTAGAAGCCAGGTCTGTAGGTATAGCAACCAGTGCTGGCAGCCTATCAGGAGAGAATGAACAGGTCTGTAGCTATAGCGACCTGAGGAGCTGATGTAGCCCATACAAGAGGGGATATCTAGGAATAGGTTGGCCACTGTTAATGGACACATATTACAAAGTGACTTGTTTGTACAAGATCTTTAACATAAAAATCCTTATTGTGAGACAACTCCTTTAAGTATTTAAAGTATTTAGAATCAACCCACTGGGATCAAATAATTAGAACATTTTTGACAAATGGGCTGGGTCCACACCTGCATTATTTTTTCTGTTTTGACATAGGAACAGAAAACTCAAAATAATGGCGGTGCCGGGTCTATTATTTGTCGGACACCTACGTGGCCCACTGGAAGTCATTGATCACACTGGGGTCCATTGATTTTTCGTAAACATGTATGAAAACTGTCTTGGTCCAAAATTTCTTTGTTGCAAATAGCAACCAATCAGAGCTCCCCTTTCATTTTTTTCAAAGCACTTTATGAACTGAAAGGGGAGCTCTGATTGGTTGCTATGAGTTCTGATTGGTTGCTATGAGCAACAAAGTAAGTCTTAGACCCAGACAGTTTTCATACATTTGGCCCAAACTGCTTTCTGCATGTTTGACAGAATCTATGATGGAGGCTCCAAACAGAGCCTCCAACACAGATATAAACAGGGGTGTGCAGGACGGCTGACATGGGGCTGCATGGAACTATTTCTCTGTTATGGGAACAGTCCCTCTGGTCAAAGAAGTTATCATAGGCATACATTGGGGATTTCATGAGTACGGGTAAAAATTCAATAATTACATCCACATTGTAGAAAAAAGACATTAACCATAAATTTGCATGCTATTCATCGATCTACTCCACTGTGACCTCTTTTTTTCCTTATTCAAAAGAGCTTTATTGAAGCTGAGCAGGAACTGATTAAACAGATACATAAGCAAACGGTTACATAAATTGAGAGTAACAAATATGTCTTCGTCGATAGACGTATAGTACAGAAAGCAGTCCATAGAATCTAGCTGCAAATATAAACAGACAAAGGCAATATTAAAACACACATTTTGCATAGCACAGTCACCTTATGTGTTATCCTCAACATATAAAGGTGCCCTACTGAGATGCCAAGAATAGCCTCAATCATGGCAAGAATAAGTCACCTATGTCTCTTAGCTAACATGTGTAAAAGGCAAATTCCCGGTCACATAGACAAGAGAAGTTAAGGATCAGCTTCAAAGCATTAACAAACTCGTAATAAAAGAAAAACAAAAAGAAAACAAGGGAGTTAACTAAGGGGGATGGTGGTCGGTCTCAAGAGCTTTTATTGTGCTCCTCCATCCACCTACTCCCAGAGGGAGTTAGGGACTGTGAGTTCTACATGACTAAGGAGACTACACAGATCCGTCAACAGAAGGATCGGTATCGTTCCGTCTGGCAAAACACAAGCCAATCCTCCCAGATCCGGAGATGTCGCAGTGCCAACTGAGGGGAGTCATTCCGCAGCTCCTCCATTCTCTGTAAGACATGAACCTCCTTCAACCATGAGGAAATAGTCGGCTCTGAGGTTGACAACCACAACCGCGGAATCCACTGTGACCTCTGCGGCCCAATAGCACCTCTGCAGCCATGTCTAGCCCCCTGGCTATGAGTCACACCACCTCACAGACAAAGCATCACAGCAACAATGGCCGCCACACAGCACCACAACCAAAAAGAAAAGGGCTATTGTTGTTGTGACCCAAAAGCGGAGGGGGCTAGAACTGGCAGCAGGAATTTTGTCTGGACATTGGGTTGTTCCCTTTGCTGGTGTTGTCAATGCTGCGGCTGCGCCATTCACTTATTAGGGTGTGTTCACATGGTGGATCTGGACGCTAACTTTTCATATTTTGAAATTTTCAGACGAGTTTTTCATGAGGATTTGATGAAGTTTTTGAGATGCGCATTTGATGTGATTATCAAGGTTTTTTTTTTTTTTTTTTTTTCTGATATTCAAATTTTGTGCCAGGGCGGTTTTTGGCCGCGTCCAAAAACAAGCCACACTTTTTGTGTGAGGCGTTTTTGACGCGGATTTGAATCTCTCCATTGTTTCCTATCAACATTTTACACTCCGAAAATGCCTCTAGAATTGACGTGAATAAATGAGTAAAGAACGACATCACATGAATGACGCCGACGCGGTTTTTGAAGGGGTGTTATAGTCATTTTGACGCTTTTTCGAGTTGCAATCTGTGCCATAAAAGCACCGAAAGCTGTGTCAAAATCAACAGTGTGAACATACCCTTAGTGGATTTACAGAAAAAATTGTTAGTGTAGGGACTTGCAAGAAATGAAGAGCCGTGACGGGGATTGCAGGCTTGCATATAGTGGCCACTGTATTTACTAATACCTCATATTTGATATTTTTCCAGTATGTCATTTTTTTGCCCAAAGATACTGGGGAGCAGAGGGTGTCTGTGTTTTGTGTTGGACACCCTAAAAGTGCTGGGCAGCTCACCTAATCGAATAGTAGTGGCGTAGCACCTGCGGATTGGTAACCGTGATGACAGCCGGGAACTCCGCGCAGGTTCACAACGCTTTCACCCTGACCTCTAAAACTTACGGAGAATCTTCCAGGGATAGTGCAGATACATGGGCGGAGGAGGAGGCAGGAGGATCACTATTTTCCCGGCACAAGGGTCTAGATCAATACACCGTCTCCGCACATGGAGCTGGATCGATCTCGGGGTTGCGGGGGGCTCTTATGTCCTTTCAGGAATATTTAAAGAGTGTTTCTTTGTTATGGATAAATACTCTGTAAGGTAACTTGATCATTTTCACCTTTTCAAACTTGTTATTGTATCATGTATACGTGAAAATTCAATAAAAATTAGTTTATAAAAAAAAAAAAAGAATAGTAGTGGCGTAATAAGCTGTGAGCCAGCATGGTGCACCACACGTATTTGCATTACTGACACCCTTTTGTAACGCCTTATCTATATGCAATTGTAATGCCAGCAACCACCCCCCTCATATATTGAAGGTGTGAGAGTGGTCGTCTTACTGGTATTTTTGCATTTGTGCAGTCTCTCCATGTATTATATTGTGGCTTTTCTCCATACTGTGTGAATAGGTGTCAATTCAATGTGCAGTCTAATTGTTCACCTATGGGTGCTTTCACACGGTGCGTTTTTGATGCATTTTTGTGCAGGAAGGCACAGCAATTAATTGCTGTGCCTTCCTGCACAAAAACGCATTGAAAAAAACGCATCAAAAACGCACAGTGTGAACGCACCCTATTGGTGAGGTATGTGAGCTACTGCTCAGCAATCATCTGCACCTGTTTATCTTTCCTAAGTAGCATAGGGGCCAGTGTTGCCTCTTTACTGGGTTCAGTTTCAGTCCAGCCTTTAAGCTGTGAGAAGACCCTTAGTGAAGTAGCAAGTGGACTTGCCTAGTTTGATCAAAATGTACACTAAAAACCTTGTGTTCATTCTTGTACATTTTTGCGTAGCAACAGTAGATCGATGTAAAGCAAGTGGATGTGCGGTACATGTCTTTTTTTCTATTATCTGGGTGTAAATTCAATAAGAGCTAACTTGCAGGCGTTCAGCGTCTATGTATTATATCCCTCATATGACTGGAGACACAGACCCTACCTTTGTTGGACGCACACAATCATATTGTGATATCCCTGTCTATGAGGGAGACTGGTTACAATGCCTTTGATTTGCTAATGCTGTGATAACTTAATCTCTTGGAGCAGCTGACAAGGAGGTATTAAATATATAACCAGCTCAGTGTATAATTGGATCTTGCTTGAGCCGAGATAATGATTTCTATAGAGCAGGCGTATCTTAAACCTGAGGGATGGGAGGCAGCGAGATTCTCGCAGAGCCAAGATCACAAGTATTCTCCACACAATTAAACTTTTATTTTCCTGTGAGAAAACTGAAGCGTTTTTTTTATCCGGTGCTTACAAATCCCCCTGTCACTTAAGTGCGGGAGAAATGACAGGACAAGTAAACGGCAAATAGCTGCACACTACAGACAGTGGGGAATGATTAGAAAGAGGACTGTGCTACTCAAAGGGAAGAGGAGAAGCTCAGGAATCCCTCAAGTCACAGTGGCCTCAGGATACAACATTTCCAGCATACAATGGTCTGTCCTGGGACATTGTACTCACCATAAAAGGTCCCAGACACTGGGGATCTGCCGCAGATGTGGTTAATGGAAGATCCGAACCGTTATCAGAAACATTTTACTGGAAAAACATTTGTACAAGTCAGGTGTGCTGATTAGTGATCTATAGTACCTCTCTACAGTACAGTGCGGTACTACATGTCCTGTACTGTTCTTACATGTACTAGTGAGGTGCAGGCAGTGATTGACAGTCTATAGCGCCTCTACAGTACAGTGTGGTGCTACATGTCCTGGACTGCTCTTACATATATTAGTGAGATGCATGCAGTGATTGGCAGTCTATAGCGCCTCTCTATAGTACAGTGTGGTACTACATGTCCTGTATTGCTCTTATGTGTTAGTGAGGTGCATGCAGTGAGTGGCAGTCTATAGCGCCTCTCTACAGTACAGTGTGATCCTATATGTCCCGGATTGCTCTTACATGTATGAGTGAGGTGCATGCAGTGATTGGTGGTCTATAGCGCCTCTCTACAGTATAGTGCAGTACTACATGTCCTGTACTGCTCTTGTATGTATTAGTGAGGTGCATGCAGTGATTGGAGGTCTATAGCGCCTCTCTACAGTACAGTGTGGTACTACATGTCCTGTACTGCTCTTACATGTATTAGTGAGGTGCATGCAGTGATTGGCGGTCTATAGCGCCTCTGTACTGTACCGTGCAGTACTACATGTCCTGTACTGCTCTTACATGTATTAGTGAGGTGCATGCAGTGAGTGGCGGGCTTTAGCACCTCTACAGTACAGTGCGTTACTACATGTCCTGTACTGCTCTTATATGTCTTAGTGAGGAGCATGCAGTGATTGGTGGTCTATAGCACCTCTCTACAGTACAGTGTGGTGCTACATGTCCTGTACTGCTCTTACATATATTAGTGAGATGCATGCAGTGATTGGCAGTCTATAGCGCCTCTCTATAGTACAGTGTGGTACTACATGTCCTGTATTGCTCTTATGTGTTAGTGAGGTGCATGCAGTGAGTGGCGGTCTATAGCGCCTCTCTACAGTACAGTGTGATCCTATATGTCCTGGATTGCTCTTACATGTATGAGTGAGGTGCATGCAGTGATTGGTGGTCTATAGCGCCTCTCTACAGTATAGTGCAGTACTACATGTCCTGTACTGCTCTTGCATGTATTAGTGAGGTGCATGCAGTGATTGGTGGTCTATAGCGCCTCTCTACAGTACAGTGCGGTACTACATGTCCTGTACTGCTCTTACATGTATTAGTGAGGTGCATGCAGTGCTTGGAGGTCTATAGCACCTATCTGCAGTACAGTGCGGTACTACATGCCCTGTAGTACTGTACTGCTCTTACATGTATTAGTGAGGTGCATGCAGTGATTGGTGGTCTATAGCACCTATCTGCAGTACAGTGCGGTACTACATGTCCTGTACTGCTCTTACATGTATTAGTGAGGTGCATGCAGTGACTGGTGGTCTATAGCACCTCTCTACAGTACAGTGCGGTACTACATGTCCTGTACGTCTCTTACATGTGTTAGTGAGTTGCATACAGTGATTGGTGGTCTATAGCACCTCTCTACAGTACAGTGCGGTACTACATGTCCTGTACTGTTCTTACATGTACTAGTGAGGTGAAATGAAATTTGATTGGTGGTCTTTTACGCCTCTACAGTACAGTGCGGTACTACATGTCTGTACTGCTCTTATATGTATTAGTGAGGTGCATGCATTTGATTGGAGGTCTATAGCGCCTCTCTACAGTACAGTGCGGTACTACATGTCCTGTATTGCTCTTACATGTATTAGTGAGGTGCATACAGTGATTGGTGGTCTATAGCACCTATCTGCAGTACAGTGAAATACTACATGTCCTGTACTGCTCTTACATGTAGCAGGGTGAGCGACTTCTTTTTTTTTTTGTAAACATAATTTTTATTAAATTTTACAATAAAAAAAAAACATATAATAACTGTCCATTAGATGAGATACCACTTGATACACAAAGAAATAATATAAGGCATCATTACTACAGATAAGAAAAGTGCTAAGCAATGAAAATGCAAAATAGCACTAATGACCTACTTTGGCATCATAATAATAAGGATGAAGCAAAAGACGTCTCCATCTTCACTAAAGAAAGAAAACAAAAAAATAAAAAAAAAAGAAACCCCCCCCCCCCCAAAAAAAAACAAAAAACAAAACAACTGCGATCGACTTCTTTGGGAACTAGATGAGGGCCCCATTTTCTGGTGCATTGTATATAAAGTCTATTACACAAAGAAGCTCCTGTCCTCATCGTGGAAAGTGATTTCCTTCAGCTCCTCCTGGCTTTTATAGGGAAGGACGTACTTCACCTGGATTGCGTAACTACATCATCTCCATTCTGCATTGTGTTTGTGACATTTTGTGGCTTCAGAACCCATTTCCAGTTTTCCATAGAGTTATGATTTCAACATACAATGGTCGTCCCAGAACCAATTAATATTGTATGTTGAGGGAAGAGAAATCGTTTTTTTTTTTTGTTTTTTTTTCCCCAAAATGTTTTTATTAACATTTTCAATTTTTCCAACAAACATTTTCAACAGGGAAATAGGAAGGGGGAAGGGAAGAGGTCAAGGGAGACGGGGAAAAAGAGCGGGTAGGAGGTGGGAATGGGGAGCAAGGTAATTCAAGTGACAATTCGGTCCTAGCAATACTTTTGAGGTCCATACAATATAAAAATGGAAGAGCAGAGTCCAGATGTGAACATTTGTAACATTCATCCAGCAAGGGTGCTGGGGGAGGTCCTCAGGTAACAGATCTAAGTAGTTACAAGGAGACTTCTAATGTGGATTGGTCATCCGATACTCGAGGTCCAAGGACATTGATCTGAAATTTGAAGGTCCTAGGTTTGAGCCCGAGTTATGGATTTGTGTGGCTGGAACCGGGAAGGTGAGGTATTTGCCAACTACAACTTTAACAAACAAATAATAAACAAACTGATACAATAGGTGGAGAGAGAGGAAGGGGGATGAAGTAGGGGTGGGGAAATTTGAGGGCCCGTGAGGCCGCCACCATGCCGTATGGGGATTTGAAATCTATTTGTGAAGGTGGGATGGAAGGTTTTATGAACCGGGCCCCCTTTTCCCCCAAACCCCCCCCCCCCCCCCAACACCCCCCCCCCCCCACCTTATTTTAAACCCCCCTTCCCCCCAACCCTTTTTTTTTTTTTTTTTTTTTTTTTTTTTCCCCAAAAAAACCCCACCCCCACCCCCCCCCCCCAAAAAAAAAATTTCAAAAACAAAAACAAAAAAATTTCAATCCCCCCCCCCCCCCCCCCAAAAATTAAAAAAAAACCTTTAACTTTAAACCCCCCCCCCCCCCCTTTCCTCAAAACCAAACCCCCCCCCAAAAGGGGGCCCCCTCCAACCAAACAACCCTTTTTAACCTCCCCCCCCCCCCCCCCCCACCAAAAACCCCCCCCCCAACAAAAAAAAAACCCCCCCCCAAAAAAAAAAAAAAAAAACCCCCCCCCCAACCCCCCCACCTTTTTCCCCCCCCCCCCTTTAAAAAACCTCCCACCCCCCCCCCCCAAATCCAAAAAACCCCCAACTCCCCCCCCCCCCCCCCCAAAACCCCCCCAAAAAACCCCCCCCTCCCCCCCCCCCCAAACCAATAAAAAAACACCCCCCCCAAAAAACCCCCCCCCTCCCAAAAAAAACCCCCCAGCCCCCCTTCCCACCCCCCCCCCCCCCCCCCCCCTTTCCCCCCCCAATTTATACTTTTTCAATTTTACCCCCCCCCCCTTTTTTTTTCCCCCCCCAAAACAATTTAAAAATTTTTTTTTTAAAAATTTTTCAAAAAAATCCCACCCCCTCCCCAAACCCCCAACCTTTTTTCAAAAACAAAAAAAAACCCCCAAAATTTTCAAAACCACCCAATTACATAAAACCCCCCCGCCCCCCCCCCCTTTTTTTGGCCCCCCCCCCCCCCAAATTTTTTTTTTTAAATCCCCCCCCCCCAAAACGGGGCCTCCCCAAACCCCCCCCCCCCACCGGGGGCCCCCCCCCCCCACCGGAACCCCCCCCCCCCCAAAACCCCCCCCCCCCCCCAAAATTTTAACCCCTTCCCCCCCACCCCCCTCCCCCACCCCAACCCCAAACCCACCCCCCCCCCCACTTCCACCCCCAAAAAAAACCCCCCATCCCCCCCCCCGCCCCCCCCCCACCTC
This sequence comes from Phyllomedusa bahiana, assembly GCA_025379985.1. Lineage (NCBI taxonomy): Eukaryota > Metazoa > Chordata > Amphibia > Anura > Hylidae > Phyllomedusa > Phyllomedusa bahiana. Next base: position 100,346 of record JAODAL010007046.1, read on the forward strand.
CCCCCCCCCCCCCCCCCCCCCCCCCCCCCCAAAAACCCCCCCATCCTCCAACCAAAAAAACCCCCTTTTTAACCCCCCCCAAACCCCCCCGATCCCCCCCCCCGCCCCCCCCCCCCCCCTCCTTATCCCCCCACCCCAAACCCCCAACCCCCCCCCCCCCCCTTCAATCCCCCCCTTCCAAAACCCCCTCCCCCCCTTACCCCCCGCCCTCCCCCCCCCCATCCCACCCCCCCTCCCCCCCCCCCACCCCTTTTTAAACCCCCCTCCACCCCCCAAAACCCCCCCCCGGGCTGCCATTACCAAAAGCTGCCTGCCTAATACCCCTGCCCCCCCCCGGGGGGGAAAAAGCCCCCCCCCCTAAATTTCCTTTTCCCCCCGAACCCGCCTGTCAAAAAGGGGCCCCTTTGCCAAACCCTACCTATATGGCCCTAAAAAGCCCCCTAACCCCCGTCTACCCTGTTTGGGTCCCTATAGCTACCTAAAAAAACCCCGCCGCCTATAGGGCACTCTATTTTGGTACCTAAACCTTGCCTATTTGGGGCCCCATATTTCCTTCTAAAAATCCCTAAATGGACCCCATATAGCCCGGGGGCAGGTGTGGAAAAAGTCAGGGTTCTAGATATTTGTGTCTAAACTGCAGGGGCAAGTGGTTGGGGACGTCATCATGGTGGTTTTGGACCGGTTTCAGAAAAAAAAGGGAAGTCAACGTCGTCGAGGACTCACCTGTGAGTCACAAGATGTAACTGCACTGTAAAACTTATAGTCTCAAGGTGTTCCCCGGGTCTACCACTAATGGTCACTGATGGGGTTTATACAGTTGCAGAGCCTGTGTACATGTGTCTACCCCTTATGTCACTGTATGGAGGTAATAAACAGTCTGCAGAGCCTGTGTACAGGTTCTATTAAACTATTGGTCAAAAGTTGGATGAATTAAAGTCGCAAGCCTGGAAACCCCTTTTTTACCCCTATATGTCACTGTTTATGGAGGTAATTACATCTGCGAGCCTTGACATGGGGTCTACCACTATATGGCACTGTTGGAGGTAAAAACAGTCTGCAAGCCTGTGTACACTGATAATTAACAATACATGGGCACTGTTGGAGGTAAAATAATCTGCAAACCTGTGTCACTGGTGTCTCCACAAAAGGGGACTGTTTTGGAGGAAATACAGTCTGCAGAGCTGTGTTTCACTATTCTACCAATACATGGTTCTGTTGGGGAAAACAGTTGCGGCCTGGTTTCATAGTTAGCCTATATGGTCCCAAAGGGGGTACTATTGGTCTTGGTACTGTCAGTAATAGTTAGGGGTATTATCAGTCACTTTGTGGGGGGTAATTTGTGGTCATGTTTTTGGGGGTATAACAGGGCCCTTTTTAAAAAAAGGGTTTTTTGGAAATTGGTTTTTGGGATAGTGGTTTTGATTGGTGCAGTATGATTGAATTATGGGAGGATTTCCCTTGTTTATCTACTTAACCACGCGCCGGTACATGGGGTTTGGGGCAGGGGGGTGGGGGGGGGGGTGGTAGGGGGCCCCCTCCAAAAAAATGGCTTTGGGGTCTGGGTTTTTCTTCCCCCCGCTTATAAGGGGGTTTAATTTTTCCAAAACGCGTATTTTTTATGGTACAATTTAATACACAATATAACATATTGGGAAGCCCAAAAAAATTCCTCTTGGGGAGAAAAAACAAACCCAAGTGGGAAGATTTTTTTGCTAAAATTCATTGAGTGAAATAAAGTTATTTTTATTCTGTGGGTTGGTACAATTCTGTCAATACCAAATCCTTATTTTGTGGGACGAGGTCCAGTTTTTATTGGTAGTAATTTGGACTTTAGGTGATTTTTTTTTTTCTATCACTTTAATTTGTTATGGGAGGCAAAGTAACAAAAAAAAAAAAATCCTATGTTATTATTTTTTTTTTTTAATGGTGTTAAATGTGAAGGGTCCATAACATTTTATATCGGACTTTTACGGCCGCAGTGATACCTGTTATTTCTTTTTTATAGGATGACTAGGACATTTTTTTTTTAATTGTTAGTAAAAAAAAATATTTTATATAAATTTTTAGTTATTTTAAATTTTACATTAATTTTTAGTCCCACTCAGGAACTTGAACACGTAATTTCTTGTACTATATACTGCACTACTAATGTACTACCATATAAAATGATTACATTGATCTCCTAATACACTTTGCTAATGACAACTGAATGGCACCCTACAGTCGTGTTGCTCAGTAGCTGCATCAGACCGCCGTCCAAACTTCTTATAATTTAGATGCCGTGGTTGTTTTTATTCATGGCATCTAAAGGATGAAAAGGCCGAGTTCTGAGCTATCTCTGATTTTAACTGCTACCGACAGGTCCTGGCAGAGGCGTAACTTAAAGGGGTTGTCTCACTACGTTGATTCATCTCACCTTAGTCCTGTTTTCTTGGTTTCATTTTGAATTCAGGGGCGTGTTTACTGGCTTCTACTAGGCTGCAATAGAAGCCAGGTCTGTAGCTATAGCAACCAGCACTGGCAGCCTATCAGGAGAGATCAAACAGGTCTGTAGCTATAGCAACCTGTGCTGGCAGCCTCTCATAATAGATCTTACAGGTCGGTAGCTATAGCAGCCTGTGCTGGCAGCCTATCATAATAGATTAAACCGGTCTGTAGCTATAGCAACCAGTGCTGGCAGCCTATCATAAAAGATTAAACAGGTCTGTAGCTATAGCGGCCTGAGGAGCTGATGCAGCCCATACAAGAGGGGATATCTAGGAATAGGTAGGACACTGATAATGGACACATATTGCAAAGTGACTTGTTTTTGCAAGATCTTTAACATAAAAAGCAGCAATCCCTGTAGTGAGACAACCCTGGGCCCCAATGCAAAAAGTGGGCCCCCCAGCTACTATGTGTGTGTTATAATACCAGTGTTTTACTACGTGGCAGGAGGACCTTTGGGACCCCTCATGCTGCAGGGCCTGGTAGTGACTGCTACCTCTGCACCCCTTATCTCTACGCCCCTGGGTCCTGGCTGCAATTGACTGCTGGCACTTGCCACATTTGGAGTGGGCTCTGCACGTGAGCTTGCTCCATACTCCCTTTGTGCTGGGTACACTATGGCCTGGTTCACTTCAGGGTCAGAGGTTTTTTTTGGACCCCCTCCCGTCGCAAGTTACTTTGGAAATTACCACAAGCTTCACTATTTGTACCGCAAAAATAATGGACCCATTGTAGTCCGTCTGGCCCGGCGGATGCCGTTGGTGTCTGTCGCAAAACGGATCCGGTTCCGCCTCTGAACCAGTCCCAAGTGGTAAAATTGTCACAATAAAAATTGACACGTTTTGGTAGATAGTGTAGTATATTACACCACGTTACTTTATGATCCTATGCAACAAAATATCCATGTTGAACGGAAACTGGTGCAGGAAACGTATAAAACCATTTATTTCCCGCTTTCAATAAATTCGAGTTCTGCCATTCGCTTGAGCCAAAGTGAAACGTGTGAGCAAACATATAAGGTGTAGAACATAGTGTCATGAATATCTGCTGCATCATGCTGGGCTTTGTAAGCGAGCGCTAAGCAATATCTAGAAGTGTTCAAGCTCATCTGCTGTATTCAGACCAAGTGCTTGTTATCATCCCAATTTACCACTACAGTCTACTCGACCTTAAAGCTATTTTCTCCCGTTCCGTAGTGTTTATGGAGTGCTTTTCCTATCAGTATATATTCTTCCAGACACCTCTTTAGTAAAGCTTTCAAAGCGCCTCACAGAAGTAAACGACCTCACACTGCTATTATCATAGCCTGGCGCTGCTCACACTCCTATTATTGTGCAGCTCTTCTGGTCTCTAAAGTTGCGTTTTGGTAAAATAGAAGAATTTAAAGGGGTTGTCTCGCTACAAAGAATAGCTTTCAAATTGTAGGGAACACAAAATAAAGACATTTTCCAAATATATTGCTTTGTTCATCTGTTTTTGTTAAGGAGATACAGGTGAATTAATTACCTCCCTGGCTATTTCAGTTCCCTCAGTAACCGACGTGTGTACAGCTCTCCCCCCTGCTGTTTGTTCTATGTGATAGCAGTGAGTGATGTCAACACACAGGTCACAGCAGCCTCTGTGCTGAGCAGCAGTAAAAAGCTTGATTTATCTAAAGTAAACAGCTCTAATTAGGGCTTTTGTTTGAGGGATCAGATAAAAAGTCCTGCTTGTAGTTTCAGAGAAGCTTCTGAGCTAATCTGATCTAATTAGCAACTGAAAACACAGAGTTGAATACACCATGGAGCTGTATGCAAATTACAGTCAGTCTGAACCAGGAAGTGACAGAGTATTTCATTCATGCATCCTATGAAACTCTGTAGGGAGACAACCCCTTTAAGTCATAATGATAACAACCACGACATTGGCTACCAGCTCTACAGTCCCTGGATTTATGTCACTTTCAATTCTTTTGCTAATTTAAAGCAGTTGTCTCACCATGCTGTTTCACAGAGCCAAAAGCAGCTTCAGATTCATGCTTTCTGTGTCTTCCCAGTCAGGCCGAGGGTGGTTCTATAGCAGTGATTAGCATATCCGCTCCGTATTCACAGCTCTTCTAATCACATTGACATGAGAGTAGATATTATCTATAGTGCAGAGAAATGAAAAATGATGGGCACCACAATAAATAGTTAAACGGTTGCTGCCATTATGTCAAAAGGCAAACCAGAGAAAAGAGGACACGGAAATTGGTGCACAACCATAATTAATGAAAATATAAACATGAATCTTTATTAGGGTTTATAAGTTTTATGTCGATTCTTAAAACATTTTCAACGCTGAAAATCCCCATAGGAAACAATGAAGAGCTTCAAAACCTCGTCCACAAGTGTGGCGCGTTTTTTGTCGCAGCTTTCGGCGGTTTCATTTAATATGATACTCTGATCATATTTAAAATCATATTAAAATTTTATTATATATATATATATATATACACTCACCGGCCACTTTATTAGGTACACCTGTCCAACTGCTCGTTAACACTTAATTTCTAATCCGCCAATCACATGGCGGCAACTCAGTGCATTTAGGCATGTAGACATGGTCAAGACAATCTCCTGCAGTTCAAACCGAGCATCAGTATGGGGAAGAAAGGTGATTTGAGTGCCTTGAACGTGGCATGGTTGTTGGTGCCAGAAGGGCTGGTCTGAGTATTTCAGAAACTGCTGATCTCCTGGGATTTTCACGCACAACCATCTCTAGGGTTTACAGAGAATGGTCCGAAAAAGAAAAAAACATCCAGTGAGCGGCAGTCCTGTGGGCGGAAATGCCTTGTTGATGCCAGAGGTCAAAGGAGAATGGGCAGAGTGGTTCGAGCTGATAGAAAGGCAACAGTGACTCAAATAGCCACCCGTTACAACCAAGGTAGGCAGAAGAGCATCTCTGCACGCACAGTACGGCCAACTTTGAGGCAGATGGGCTACAGCAGCAGAAGACCACACCGGGTGCCACTCCTTTCAGCTAAGAACAGGAAACTGAGGCTCCAATTTGCCCAAGCTCATCGAAATTGGACAGTAGAAGATTGGAAAAAACGTTGCCTGGTCTGAGGAGTCTCGATTTCTGCTGCGACATTCGGATGGTAGGGTCAGAATTTGGCGTCAACAACATGAAAGCATGGATCCATCCTGCCTTGTATCAACGGTTCAGGCTGGTGGTGGTGGTGTCATGGTGTGGGGAATATTTTCTTGGCACTCTTTGGGCCCCTTGGTACCAATTGAGCATCGTTGCAACACCTTGTGGAATCTATGCCACGAAGAATTGAGGCAGTTCTGAAGGCAAAAGGGGGTCCAACCCGTTACTAGCATAGTGTACCTAATAAAGTGGCCGGTGAGTGTATATAAAACTCTAATACTAATATATAATACTACATAAACTAGTATACATACTATATAGTAAAGTGTATATACTACAGAATAAAATATTAAATGTTATTTTTGTTTATATATTTTATATATACACGCGTGTGTGTGTGTGTATATGTGTGTGTATATATATATATATATATATATATATATAAAATATTATATATATATAATAGCGTGTGTGTGTGTATGTATATATATATATATATATATATATATATATATATATATATATTTATATACAATAAGATATAAAATTTATTTAATATAATTTCTAAAATGGTAATAGTATTTTAAATAAAACCGCGGGGAAAAACTCGTATCTCAAAAAACTTGTCAAATCCTCGTCTGAAACTTGCTGCCGTGAGGAGCTTTTCAGATAAGGTTTTTTTTTTTTTTTTTTTATTTTTTAAAATTTTTTTTATTGCATTTTCAAACAGTTAAACAGTGAACACATATCTCTGACATGTAATAGTGGTCATATCACGTATTTGCATAATCTCCGGGCCTGTGCCTGGAATATGTAGATAATACATACAGAGAAAAAAACATCAATTTACGAGGGTATAAAAGAAATTAAATTTAAAAACAAAATATCAACACTACTAAAGTGCAACTGCGTCCTATCTTCATCTCTCGTGACCGTGCGGTCCCTTAATGGAACCTCGTACTCAAGGCCAAAGTTCCCCTCAGAACCTGAAGTCTCCCCAGCGGCCCCCAATTCCCTCCCTACAGTACCAAATTCGGAAATCCCTTGAACCTCTGCATAAGGGCTTCTATCTCTCGTCAGAATAATGCGATTCTATAAAGGGTTCTCCAACGTCTGAAGAACCCGGGGGTTCGGATCTCCTTACGCCTCTCTGTCTCCAGTCTGTCCGCTATGAGATAATCCTCCAGCTGCTTTATGCCCCCGGGAGATTGACGGGAGAGTGGGCTTCAGCCATAACTGCAAGAAGGCTTCGTTTTGCTGCCAAAAGGGCAATGTGAACTTTTCCCGGGAAACCGGTGGAGTGACTGACTCCTCCGAACCCTCTCGCCCATCCGCGCCCCGGAGGCCTGGGCAGTGGAAGACAAAGTTCATAGTGTTTCTCTAGGGTGACCCCGAAGTGAAGCTGAATATACTGAAGGACAGTGTCCCAGTAGGATTGTGTATAGCTGCATTCCCACAGACCGTGCCATAGGTCCGTTTTATGTGTGCCGCATTTAGGGCAGTGCTGCAATCTATCGGGAAGTTCTGAGAGGGGGGAGATTGAAGGCGTAGATGGCGTTATGTATTATCTTGAAGTAAGTTTCCCGCCAAGTCTCGCATATGATGTGTTTCCGTATGGTCACCACACCCTTCGGGATCATATCTGGGATCTGGGCATTTCCCAATCGGCGGCTCCATTTAGTGGAATGCCTGAGAAGCTACTCGTTTCCTACACCACCCTCTCATATCAGCATAGAGCCTCGATAGACAATATGTCTCCCTGTGAGTGGTGACAAAAGTGTCAAAATCTTTTAGGAAGGTCCCCTTGGAGACACTCTTAGTCTCCCATTACAAAAATAGAAGAGCTGATAGGCAGCCAAAAGCTGTGATTTGGGTAAGGAGAACCTCTCGAGCATCTCCGGGGGCTTTAGCCCATCTCCGAGAACTCACTTGCATTAGTTTGTCCCGAGTTGGCCAGACCTGCCCCTCCACTTTCTAAACATCGGATTGCTCTGCCCCCAGCGGAAACTCGGGGTGGTCCCAAATGGGCATGTCCTTGGAGAGAGCGAAGGAAAGGCCCAAGCGTTTCCTCAACTCTTTCCAGGCCATTATTGTGTCTCGGAACAATGGAGACAACTTAATCAGAGAAGGCAACTTAGGATACCTAGTATGGAGCAAGGCCTGTGGGTGCCAAGGGCGCATTAACTCTCTTTCTAATTCCCAATTCGAGAAGCGGGAACGACCCCCAATCCAGTCTAGCATTTTGAAGTCAGACAGGCCGGGTTATAACCCCAACATCTGGGAGATTCAGCCCCCCTGTCCTAACTGGCAGGATTAGTTTATGTAGTGCAATACGGGGTTTTTTTCCCTCCCATATAAATCTGGAAAAGCATGAGTTAATGTGGTTGATGTCTGTATGTTTGAGCAGGAATGGGAGGGTCTGTAGGGGGTATAGCAGCTTTGGAAAGCAGACCATCTTTATGGCGTGACATCTACCGGCAAGTGACAGTGGGTCCAACGCTTCAGGTCCTGGGAGATTTTATTTATAAGAGGGGGAATATTTAACTTATACATCGAGTCTGGTGTCCGACCCACCTTGATACACAAATAAGTGATGTGTTCCTGAGCTCGGGTAATGTCTAACCCCATGTTCGCCCACTGGGACTGGTGATAGCTTGGGGGGCCCAAATTTTTCTAACAATTCACTCTTGGACACGTTTACTTTATACCCTGATAGCGTGCCGAAATATCGCAGCAACTCCAGCACTGGTGAGAGCTGGTCGGGGAGTAGACATGAATAGTATGAGATCATCTGCAAACAAAGCGGTCTTCACCTCTTTGTCTCCTATCCGGATCCCCGAGAAGAGGTCAGAATCTTCAAGTACCCGTGCCAAGGGTTCTAAGGCCAAATTAAAAAGTAAGGGGGAAAGCGGACACCCCTGCCTTGTCCCTTTCTGGAGGGAGATTTTTGGGGAAAGGAAACCCGGAGTATGAATTTGGGCTGTTGGGGAATCATAGATGGCAGAGAGGACCGACCTAAACGTCCCTGTAATTCCCATGGTATCCAGGACAAACCAAAGCCAGTCCCATCGCACGTTATCAAAGGCCTTTTCTGCATCTAAGGCCACCAGGACAGGCCTCTCCCCTGGCAATGGTTTGTGTCGGACCCTTTCCAATACTGCAAGCACTTTCCTGATGTTTCCCACCGCCGCTCTTCCCTTGATGAAACCCTTTTGGGAGGGTCCAATCAATTGCGGCATAAAACCGGCGAGGCGATCAGCCAGTATCTTAGACAAGATTTTTTGGTCAATGTCTATGAGGGATATGGGCCTATATGATGCAGGGAACAGCGGGTCTTTCCCTTTCTTCGGGATAATTTTAATGTATGCGTTTTTTGATTCTGGGCGAACAGGCTCATTATGTAATATCGAGTTGTAATATTCGGTGAGGATGGGGGTGATCTGATCACTCAGGATTTTGTATACCTCCCCAGAGAACCCATCAGGTCCCGGGGCCTTGCCTGCCTTCAAGTGGCGAATAGCCATCTTGACCTCCTCCTCGGTTATGTCCCCCATTCAGTTCCTCCCTCTGAAGATCTGACAAGTGCGGCAATTTTGACTTTAGAGAGGAATCGCCGTCCATCGTCTACTTGAAATTGACCCTCTGATGAGTACAGTGTGGCATAAAATTGTCTGAGCGTGTCATTTATCTTTGCCGGATCAGTGGTAATAGTACCTTCCGGTGTGTGGAGAGCTTGAATGTGTGCGGGTTTATAGGCCCCTTTCAGCAGCTGGGAAAGAAGTTTCCCGGATTTGTTTCCATACCTGAAGAGTGTGGAGTGTAAGTGTGACCAATGTAATTCCTCTGTGCGATCTGCCCAAAGGTCGAACTCCCTTTTGGCCTGTTCCCAGTCCTGTTTGGGCTTATCAGAGCTATCTCCAAGATAGGTCTTATAGGTCTCCCTAACTCTTTCTGAGGCAGTCAGGTACGCCTCCTTCAGTTTTGCGTTAAAAGACAGAGGTATAGCTATGACCCTGCCTCTAAGTACCCCCCCTTCGCTGTGTCCAATATAGTGAGGGTCGCCCCGGTGAGGTCAGGTTATCCGAAGCATATGTCATCCACCAACCCTAACCATCTCAGCGAATGAATCTGTCTTGCGAGATAGGCAGGAAATTTCCAGATAAAATCTGTACCCCTTGGAAAAATTCCATCAAATCTACTGAGAAATTTGGGGGGTGATCAGAGATGACCATTTCAAATTTTTTTTCATTTCGACTCAGGGTTGGAGGGAGTCAGAAACCAGAAGATGGTCCAACCTCGACCATGACTGGTGGACCGGGAATAGTAAGTGAGTCCCGTTTATCCCAGAAATTTTGCTCTCTCCAGCAATCATGAAGACTAGTGGAGTCCATGAGTGGCCTAAGACTCCCTTTTGAGACGTGGGAAAAGCCCTTTCTGTTTTACTTGGGATGCCGGACCTCCCCTTCTATCTTCGACCTGATCTACAACTGCGTTCATGTCTCCTCCAATAATTTGGCATCGGTTTTGATCGGTGCAAATCTCTCCGCAAACTCCTTAAAAAATACCCGGTTCTGACCATTGGGGCCCCTAGATATTAAAGATGCTTTGGTCACATTTTCCCCACTTAATGACTAATGGGGGAACTCTACCCCCCAGATCATGCTCATGTAAACTAGCTCAAATGGAAAATTTTTGTGGATAAGCGTGACAAACCCCCGCCTTGCCCAGCACGACGGGGACCCCCAAAGGGGTGGCCCACCCACAGCTTCTCCAATTGCTTAATGTCATCAGCTTTCAATGTGTTTCCTGCGGAGGACCACATCAGGGCGGAGCCTCTTTAGATGCCGGATCACCTTCATCCCCTTTTATTTGGGGAACGGAGCCCCTTTAGGGTTCCAGGAGATGATCCCATATAAAGGAAACTCGAATGGGAGAGCTGTGGGCTGGCACTGAGTGTTTCCCGGAAAGGTAGGACTTTTAAAGGGAAATTTTCTGGGGCACTGAGTCAGAGAATGATAAATGGACCCCAGTGAAACATAGACAAATTCATAAACGGGTAAACTGGCAAAAATAAGCATGTAAACCTTTGCCAATCGGCAAGAACGTAAATGCGGGTGATGGGGGGCTGTTGCGTGCCCCGCCTTCAATCGTTGGGAAGAGTCCCTTTTTTCCATTTGCATGAAGAAACTTTTCCCCGACAAGAACACTTGCCCCCCTCCCCCCACCGCCAGAAAACCCTTGAAATTTCTAGAGTTCTCAGGATTGGCCTATAAAACAGATATGTGATGAGAGCAATTGCATCTCAAGACAGTCTAGAAAGTCAGAAAAGGGCCCCTATGACAACTCTTGCCTTTAAAAAAAGGGAAATGATCCAAGGATGTTCAATACAGTCCACCCCCCTCCCCCTCCCCAGAACCTGATCCTCGCCGAACAGGTGACCATTCTCCTCAGTCAGGGGTAGAGTCCCGTCGGCGTCTCCGTCTCCCGGGTGACGGCTTTCTTTAGGCGAAAGTGGAAAGGGGGTGACAGAGATCGCGAGCGAGCCCACGAGGTCTCTTTCTGTCTCCTCCTGGAGGTCTCAGGGTATCAGCTGCAGTCGTCTCAGGTGATCGTGGTGACCGAGCTGGGGTTTTTTGGGGACGGGTAAACCCTCTGGATCTCATAAGGTCGCGCAGATCTTTTTTTGCTTCCGCAGCCGAGTTGAAGAAAAACCCGGGGGGGGCCATCAGGGTCCAGCACCTTGAGGGTGCCGGTACAGAATCTGGAATCGATTCTTCTGTTGAAATAGTGCCCTACAGAGTTTGCTGAAGGCGCGCCTCTTCTGGGAGACCTCTGCAGAGAGATCTTTAAATAGTAGCACTTATGCCCCTGGGGTTAGTAGTGGCTTGTTGAGCCTACGATACACCATCAGGAGATCAACCTAGTCATTAAAGTCCAGGAACTTCATTATCACAGTGCGGCTCTCCTGCCGTTGGTTTGAGACTTAATGTTGGGGCTGTTCTTCCCTCTGGGCCTAACTCGGTGTATTCTCTCGATAACGGCGCCATGGGTTTTATGCCAGAGTAGCTGGCAGCTCTTCCTGGCAGAGGGGGTTGAAGGTCGCGCTGTTTGAACGATTCAGGGAGACCCACTAGCCTCAGGTTACTCCGCCTGGAGCGGTTTTCAAGGTCTTCGATGCGTTCTTGCTGCACCAGTTGTGCCTTGGCGCAGAGCTTCAGACAGGCATTCAGAGTGCTGTTGTCAGTCTCCAGGTCATTTACTCTGTTCTCTAATTCTTCGAGTCTGGCAGAGTGAGCTTGAACATCCTGCTGCAGCTTGAGCAGAGAGGCCTGGACGGTGGATTCAAGAGCCGCTTGCAGGTCTGGTGCTATTTGTCTTGCCACTTCTGTAGCCAGGAGCTTGTAATCAATCGGCACAGTGCAGGCTGGAGTCGGCGAGCCCTGGGATCCCACTGAGCAAGGTTCTAGGAAAGATCCTGCGTAGTCCCCCTCCCCCTTGCTGCTGCTGGCACTGCTGTGGTCTTCCTCTATTTCTCTGGCCGGCACGTGGCCGGCGGCAGCCATTTTAGGTGTAACTTGCGGCTGTTCCCGTGCAGCTCCGGTCTTTTGGGCGCTACGGAGTAAATACTTCTCCATCAGGGAATGGTGCTGCCAGAACGTGGGGAGTTAGTCCCTCTGAGCGCCAGACGTATCCGCCGTGCAATCAGCAGGTGTTGGTCTTGCACTATTAGTATGCAGAGTATTGGGGTCAGTGTCCCTTTAAATATGCACGGCCGCGTGCAGCCTCCGGCCCTCCTGTGGCAGTCTGGCTTATCTCAGCAGGAGGTATGTAAATGAGGGGGCCTCCAGTGCTGGTGCGGGCGTGCGGGCAGTCCGTGTCAGGGCTGTACAGGGGCGGCAGTAGGTCCCTTACCCGGCAAGTCCGCCGCTCAGTGCGCCCTCCTGCTGCTGCTGGCGCGCCGTTCACCTCTGCTGCCGCATTCAGGGAAGCAGGCCGGCCTCTGTGCGCTGCTCGTCCCGTGCCCCGAGGGCCGCAGTGACGCGGCAAAGTCCGCGACTCGGGCGGTGTACGTCCGGGACTATGCTCTGGTACTCGGGGGAGCTACTCCCACGGTTTTCTAATGGCGGTATAAAGCCGGCGGGCGCGGGGAGCCGATCCTCACCCCGTCTTCATGCGCCGGAACCGGAAGTCCAGATAAGGTTTTGACGCTGATTTTTTTTTTTTAAACATATTTTATTAGGTACTCTCGACATTGTACATAAAAACATATAATTACATACTGTATAAAGGTAACATATGGCTGCTATCTAGAATACCAATATTTTGTATACATATATAAGAACGTCAAGGAGTGCTCAATATAATAAAGACAGTAAATCAAACAATTAAATTGTCCCTTTTTTAGTTCTTGTTATTTTTAACAAGAACTAGAACAGTAGATCAAACATCAAATAAAGTAGTGTCAATAACATTAAAACATATTTTAACATCAAACCTTAACAACGACAGCCATTAATGAGATATCTTTAAATGCCCCAATAATCATTAGAAACTGAACCACAAAGCCAAAAACCCCTTCTTTAAGGGGGAACTTCCCTGGGGACAGTAGGGCGTTCCATTTTTTTTTAGTCTCCCCAAAGTGCTCTTTAGAGTTTGTCAGGAACCACTTCATGTACTGGAAAACTTGCACTAACCTGTCAATTTCACTATCCGTGTAGAATTTTTCCAGAAATAGTTTCCATTTTTTTTAAAAATTGTTTCGCCTTTGCCTCCCTATGTCTTTCCATGTATATCTGGTCAGCTATCGCATAAACCCTAGTCTGCTCTATAACAAATTCAATCAACGGGGTCAATGGGTCTAGCTTTGACAATGATTTTGATGCTGAAAAATCAGCATCCAAATCAGCCATATGAACATGCCCTAAAGTTGACTGTATGTATTAGGTATCTGTTGTTCAGCCAACGACTGTCCCTCCCAATTTCTCCATACACATGCACACTCCGCTCAGGCTAGCATGCACGTCTTCTGTGTGGAAAGCGTGAAGTCAACAGACACCTAGGGCTGTCTTGTCTCCCAGACAATAAAGCATTGGGCGGTTAAATCCAACCTCCCCATTCTTCATTCCCCTGACATCATCTGTTCAGTTAGAGCAGGGGTTCCCAAACTCCAGTCCTCGCGCCCCACCAACAGGTCATGTTTTCAGGATATCCCACAGAATGCACCGACAATAATTAAGTCACCAGTGCAGCATAATTAAGTCACCTGTGCAATGCTAAGGAAAGCCAGAAAACATGACCTGTTGGTGGGTTGTGAGGACTGGAGTTTGGGAACCCCTGGGTTAGAGTCAGAAAGACCCCATAGACCTTAAATAATGCACTGCTTTTCTAACATTCATCTAATGTGCATGGCCAGTTTAACAGTGATCGCAATGAAAAGCTTTTTACTAACCTTGTAACATTCTGATATCTGAAAATCAGATGATTTGAAGAAAGTGGCACAAGAGATACTAGTTAACTTAAAGGGGGGTCTCAGTTTGAGATGACTCCTGTTCATACACCCGTTTATTAAAAAAATGGGGGAGGGGAGGTTCTGTTCAGGATCCTCATCTCTTGGTCAGAATGAAGAACAATTGCAAAGAGCATCTCTCGTCCTGGAGATCCCATCCTGTCCTGCATTACATAGACGCCCTTTGATTTAAATTTGGCACTGTGTAATGCCTGATTTCCCCTGTGGTGGCGCTGCAGAAAAACTGCACACTCAGGGCATGTCCCCACGGCAGAGGAAAAATACCGGTCGGTCTACTTGTCCGGTTTGTGTGCCGTGCACACGGCAACGGGGCGGACGGCTTTTCTCCGCGATGAGCCCTCCCCCTTCACATTGATATGCACATATTCCGTCCGAAAACCGGACGGAATAATGTGCATGTTGAATGTATCTCGGGCGGCCCTCGGGTGGAAAACCCGTGCAGTGGGGACCGCTGCATGGGTTTTCCATAGGAGCCCGTTGTGCTCGTTTGCGGCCGGTTTTTCAGACGGTCTGCAAAACCGCAAACCGTCTGAAAAACCGGCCGAAAACCCGTGCAGTGGGGACATGCCCTCACTGCCAAATTTCCCCACAAATTACAGTTTATTGCTACAGGTCCTTTTAACAAGTAGGGGTTGTCCAAAGTGGAGAACCCCTTTGAGGCCATGTTCACACGGCTTATTTTGGGACGGATTTGGTCCCGTATTCCGCGCTGTACTGCGCGAAATACGGGGAGAAATACGTCCCAGTCATTACGGTAATCACAGTTCTCATAGAGAACTATGGATTCCGTCTCCTCTCCCCGCTCGCACAATACGGCGAGCGGGGAGAAAGTGACATGCACATTATCCCGGCGGGAAACGCGCCGTGGATAATGAAAGTCTATGGGGCCGGCGAGCTGCTGGCCCCCCCGCCCCCGTACACATGTCATAATTGCGGGCGAAATCCGTCCCGCAATTACGGCGTGAATAAGCCGTGTGAACCGGCCCTAAGAAGGACAGACCAGTTAAAATGAGTGTTGTACCTCCCCAGTTGGGTTCTCTATTGCTGTCTAGATTGATGCTCTGTTTATTCAGCATATTGTCTCATGGTTGCATATGTTGCTTGCGCGCTGTTTATCTGATTAATATCCTTCGACTGATATCCATCTCCAGGGACATCTCTTAATTGCTTTTTAGTTCAAGCGTCATCGTTTGACTGCTATACATAATGATTAATATCTCATGATTGCTCTCCATCTCTCGGGAGGCATCTTTATTGCTTTGTATCCTGCATTTTGTTTTTTAATTGCTTAGTATCCCATGGGGTGTTTTGTTATGTCTCAGGTGAAGTCTCTTGATATACTGTGTGTGTGTGTGTATATATATATATATATATATATATGTCAATTGTTGTACGCCAGGATTATCCATTCACCCGCTGAGTGAGCTCTGTTCACACTTGTGTCACGGTTTCCATTTATAATAGAAAGCAAACTGCACGGCAGAATCTGCCACATGATGGATTCCACCAGCGATGGGTTTCGTCTTGGTTATTTTTATTTTGACTGATATTGTTGCTGTCAAATCGTGGGCACAAACGCCATGTTCACACATTCGGGATGATCTTACATGTATTAGTGAGGTGCATGCAGTGATTGGTGGTCTATAGTGCCTCTCTACAGTACAGTGCGGTACTACGTATCCTGTACTGCTCTTACATGTATTAGTGAGGTGCATGCAGTGATTGGAGGTCTATAGCGCCTCTCTACAGTACAGTGCAGTACTGCATGTATTAGGCGTATGCAGTGATTGGCGGTCTATAACGCCTCTCTACAGTACAGTGCGGTACTAGATGTCCTGTACTGCTCTTACATGTATTAGTGAGGTGCATGCAGTGATTGACAGGCTATAGCACCTCTCTACAGTACAGTGCGGTACTACATGTCCTGTACTGCTCTTACATGTATTAGTGAGGTGCATGCAGTGATTGGCGGTCTATACCACCTCTCTACAGTACAGTGCGGTACTACATGCCCTGTACTGCTCTTACATGTATTAGTGAGGTGCATGCAGTGATTGGCGGTCTATAGCTTATCTCTACAGTACAGTGCGGTACTACATGCCCTGTACTGCTCTTACATGTATTAGTGAGGTGCATGCAGTGATTGGGGGTCTATAGCGCCTCTCTACAGTACAGTGCGGTACTACGTATCCTGTACTGCTCTTACATGTATTAGTGAGGTGCATGCAGTGATTGGAGGTCTATAGCGCCTCTCTACAGTACAGTGCAGTACTGCATGTATTAGGCGTATGCAGTGATTGGCGGTCTATAACGCCTCTCTACAGTACAGTGCGGTACTAGATGTCCTGTACTGCTCTTACATGTATTAGTGAGGTGCATGCAGTGATTGACAGGCTATAGCACCTCTCTACAGTACAGTGCGGTACTACATGTCCTGTACTGCTCTTACATGTATTAGTGAGGTGCATGCAGTGATTGGCGGTCTATACCACCTCTCTACAGTACAGTGCGGTACTACATGCCCTGTACTGCTCTTACATGTATTAGTGAGGTGCATGCAGTGATTGGCGGTCTATAGCTTATCTCTACAGTACAGTGCGGTACTACATGCCCTGTACTGCTCTTACATCTATTAGTGAGGTGCATGCAGTGATTGGCGGTCTATACCACCTCTCTACAGTACAGTGCGGTACTACATGCCCTGTACTGCTCTTACATGTATTAGTGAGGTGCATGCAGTGATTGGTGGTCTATAGCACCTCTCTACAGTACAGTATGGTAGTACATGTTCTGTACTGCTCTTACATGTATTAGTGAGGAGCATGCAGTGATTGCCGGTCTATAGCACCTCTCTACAGTACAGTGTGGTACTACATGCCCTGTACTGCTCTTACATGTATTTGTGAGGTGCATGCAGTGATTGGCAGTCTATAGCGCCTCTCTACAGTATAGTGCGGTACTACATGTCCTGTACTGCTCTTACATGTATTAGTAAGGTGCATGCAGTGATTGGCGGTCTATAGCGCCTCTCTACAGTACAGTGCGGTACTACATGTCCTGTACTGCTTTTACATGCACCAGTATGAACGGCTCCTTGGGGCACCAGGTAAATGACCCCATTTTATTTTATTCTGGTGCATTGTATATAAAGTACTTTACATGACCCAATGAACGTCGTTTACTTATCACAGAAGGAAATTTCCAGCTTCCAGCAGTTATATGTAACTATGCGTTTTATCTCGATTAGTATGTGCTTAAAGGGGCGCACACCTTTCTTACTTTTACCATGATGCAACACGTGTTATTTATACTTAATTTAAAGGGGTTTTCTCACCACAATGGTTGGAAAGGAAAAGGAAGACTATTATTATATACATAGACCTGTATTGGTCAGGAGATAAAGAAGTCAGGAGACAGGGTGGATAAAAATCAATGTTTTTTTTAAAAAAAATCAAAAAAAATCGGAATTTTTTAATTTAAATCGGATTTTTTTTCAATACACTGCTTTTTGAGGAAAATATTTTACCATCCAAAGGTTCTTCCATCATGAGATAAATCGGAGTTGTTTAACTCAGTAGAATAAAGGCTGTATATGTGTAACATTCCACAATGCCATGCTCTTCAAGAGGTTTCTGTAGGATTAGTGGGCAGTTTCTCTCCTATATTATCACAGACGCTCGCTTTACTTACGCAGTTCTCAAAACTGAATTTGACTCCGCAGAGGTCCCAGCCTCTTCTTCACAGCAAAAAATGTTACAACATGAACAGAGTTGAGAAAAAGACCTTAATCCTATTGTTCTACAAACCTATGAATACAGAATCAACCCCTTCAGTGCCAAGTCCAAGAAGTTAGACAATATGTTTCTGATTGTTTGGAGTGGAATAGATCTGCACAACACAAGAAGAATGTGAATCTAAGTGTGAGGAGGAGGAAGGGCAAGCAGACAAGAAAATGAAAGTGAAACTTTGAGCACAATACTGCAGCATAGCCACAGACAGACAAGTCTGGATCTGTTTGTGTGTACGATCTGAGGTTTATTACATTCTTTCCTTATAATGGCAGCAGGCTGTAAAAGAGACCCAGTTTGGGAATATTTTAATGAAGCTCCTTCGCCTATCGGTAAGGCAGGCATGCGTGCAAAATGCAAACGATGCAACAAAGAGATGCAAGGCCTGGTGGCGCGAATGAGGCAACATCATGAGAAGTGCGGTGATGAAGATGACCAAAGAAACACTTCTGAACAGGCAGGATCTTCAGGTTGGTAAACATTTTTATTGAATCCTATTTCTAAAGACGAACGTCATGTTGAGAAAAATTTTAAATTTTTTCCTTATTTAAATGCAAGTTACTGTCATTTTTGGGAAAAGTTTTATGAAGAAAAACAAAAATTTCCCTTTTTTTTCATGAAGTTTTGTGTACAAAAAGCAAAATTTTTTTTAAACCCAAAAAAATAACAGCAAATTTACTTTTTTTTTTTTTAGGGGGATTCATAGATTCTGGAAAACTATCCACCTCCACAACACCCTCATTTCCCGTTTCCCAAAAAAGTTTTTTTAGAAAAAAAAAATTTAAACCATTCCAGGGTATGCTTCCCCTTAGCAGGCAGCATCAACATCAACACCCCCAGCCACCCTACACCAACACCCCAAAAGGAGTAAAAAAATAAACCTTTAAACCCCGGAACCAAAAAATTAATAGGTTTTGGGGATTAAAAAAACCCCAGCAAAATTAGAAAAAAAAGTTTTTGATGAAAAAATTTCCCATTTTTTTTTATGCAACAAACCCCTTCCCTTTCCCCTCTGACTGAGAACCCACAATTTTCCCCCAATTTAAAAAGGGTTTAGTCCCCGAGACCAGGTACAGCCACCCCGCAGAGCTGAATTTTTTCCCGGAAACCCGCTGGACCCTATATGACGAGAAATGGGGGCAATGTGCAACAGGGTCTGGAGGGGGAAAAAATTGGGTTAAACCCAAGTATTGAATGGGGGGGGGGGAAAAATTTTTTTAAAAAGGGGGCCAAAGGGTCCTTTGTGGGCTTGTATTTACAACAGAAGAAGGTAAAAATCTTCCCTTGCACAAACAACATAAAGTCAAAAGGAAAAGCACACAAAAGGGAGGGAAAACTTACAAAGAAGTGGCAGTAAAAGCCCATAACGACAAAATTTTGAACAAAAAAATTTCAAATGTCTAGTAACCAGTTTGGGGGCACGGGCAATGGGTTTCAAACGTTTTTTTCCAAAAAAAGAAAAAGATTTTTGAAGAGCAAAGGGGGGGAATACAAAGCTGCTAATAACAAAAAATGATTGCATGGGTCAAGAATTTTGCCCGCACCCTCCTTTTTGCCCAAAGACCTTTAAAGTTTCCAGTAAAAAAAGGCTTTAAAGTTTTTGAAATTGGGTAAATAACCCTTCCGTAAAAAAAAAAAATTTTGCTGCAGCGCCCCTGAAAAAGGGTTTGGGGGAACCAAGCTAACCCCTCCCCCCCCAAAATTTAGATGGAACACTGGGTTTGGAAATGCTTTTTTGGGGCATAAAAATTTTAAAAAAAATTGGCCCCCATTCTGGGGAAAAACCCCTTTCTGCTAAAGAAAAATCCCAAATAATTAAAAAAATTGGGGAACTTTCACGGGCCCAAAAATTTCCCAAACCCTTTTGGGGTTAAAAAAATGGTTTTAACATAAGGGGTTTTAGCTTTTTCCCGAAACCCAACTCTCAACTTTTAAAAAAATAATCCCAAAAAAAAATAAACGATTTTTTTGCGGAAATGCCTGTTTAAAAATTTTGGGAAAAAACTTTAGTTTAACACTTTTAAAAAAAGAACTAAAAACATGGAACAAATTAAAAAATTGACCCAAAACAGTAAAAACAAACGAATGGGGGAAAAAGCACTGAACCCCCAGGGTCCCCTTTTTTTTGGCCCAAAATTGGCAAATTTTCCAATATCGGGGGCAAAACCTAAGTGCTGAGGAAGGGAGTTTGCTATGACATGGGTTTTCCAGCAATCCCCCCTCTTTAATGCCAACTATAAAATAAAAATTTAAAACTAAAAAAGGGGGAACCCCCCTTTAAAAAAAATAAAGTTTTGCTGGGAAATAATTTAAAAAAAGGGCACACCCCCATAAACCGGGGAAAGTCAACACTTAAAACCCCTTGGAAAATTTTGAGGGCCCCGTTTAAAAAATAATGGGTTTTCACTTTTAAAAAAGCCTTTTGCCCTTCTTCTGGGGATTATTTAATAAAAAAAAATTCCTCTTCTTTTTGGGCCTCATTTCAATTTTTTTAAATTGAAAAAATTTTTGGGGTTGGGGAAACCCAAAAAAAAGCAGGAAAACTTTTTTTTCTTTTTCCCGATTAAAGAAAGGAACAAAAGAAAGAGATGATGAAAGGGGAAAATGCGACAATTGACTACAGAGGGCACAGGGACAGTAGGGATTTTTAAATTTTTTAGTGTCGGCTTGGGTTTACATCTAATTTTTAAAATATACCCTCACCGGGCCCCTTTTTTTTAGGTACACCTTTCCAACGCTCGTTTAAAAACTTTAATTTTTAAAACACCAATCACCCTGGCGGCAACTCAGTTCCTTTTTGGCCAAAGTAAAACATGGGCAAGAAAAATCTCCTTCAGTTCAAACCCAGCATCAATTTTGGGGAAGAAAGGGATTTTTATTTCCCTTTTTAACGTGGGATGGTTTTTTGTTTCCAGAAGGGGTGGTCCCGAGTAAATTTTAGAAACCCTGGTCCCTGGGGTTTTCCCCGCACAACCCTCTCAGGGGGTTTCAGAAAAATTTTCCGAAAAAGAAAAACATCCGGTTTAGCGGGAGTCCCCTTTTGGGGGAAATGCCCTTTTTGATGCCAGAGGGGCAAAGGAAAGGGCCGACTGGTTCGAACTGATAGAAAGGCAACATAAAACCAAAAAAGCCACCCTTACAACCAAGGTAGGGAAGGGAAAAGCATCTCTAACCCCAAAAAGTACGGCGAACTTTGAGGAAAATGGGGACAGCAAACAGAAGACCACACCCGGGGTGCCACTCCTTTTAAAACTTAAGAACAGGAAAATGAGGTCCAATTTTCCCAAGCTCATCGAAATTGGGCCCGTAGAAAATTGGAAAAACGTTTCCTGGCTGATGATTCGATTTTTTGCTGCACATTCGGATGGTAGGGGGCAGAATTTGGGTCAACAACATGAAAGCAGGATCCATCCTGCCTGTATCAAAGGGTTTAGGCTGGTGGTGGGGGTGCTGGTGTGGGGAATATTTTCTTGGCACTCTTTGGGCCCCTTGGGACCAATTGAGAAATCGTTGCAACCCCCTTGGGGGAATCTATCCCACGAAGAATTGTAGGCAGTTCTAAAGGCAAAAGGGGGTCCAACCCTTTAAACTAGCATGGTGTACCTAATAAAGGGGCCGGTGAGGGGTATATATATTTGTTTTTACCAAATTAGTTAACAAACATTGATTTTTGTTTAAGCAAATAACTTATTCTTTAATTTTGTTATTGTTTCTGTTGAATAAAACTATTTAAAATTTGTTTTAAAGGTCAGGATTATTTTTCTCCTTCCTAAGTACAACAAACAGTGGTGTCCAAATATGAATGATTAACCCATTAAACGGGGGAGAACAAAGTAATATAAAAAGCGATTCTAAAAATCTTCATCTACTTGCATGTTAAAATAGCAAGAACTAGTTTAGGTAGAAACTTTGATTTAAATCACTGATTTAAATCAAAGTTTCTACTGACTAGTGTTTTATATCGTGATTTAAATCGTGATTTAAATCAGTTAGATTTAAATCAAATCCACCCTGTCAGGAGATAAAGAAGATTTTATCTCCTAGTAGAGCACACAAGTATCTCTGGTTACCGACCACCTCTCCCTGCTGTTTCTTAACTCTCATTGCTCCAAGCTGCCGTCAGTCAGTCAGTCCAACCATGGTGAGTCACTCCCTCCGGAGTCTTCTCTCTAGCAATGGAGTTTGTTTACTTAACTAAATAAACTTTCACCCCTTAGCGCTGTGTATCCTTGTGTACTACACTTTATATATCTCCTGTAGTCATGTCACTGTAACAGGTTTAGCTAGGAATAGCAGAGCTAATATGCCCATCACTGCTATAAAACCACCCACAGCCTGAATAGGAAATGTTAGTCCAAAGCTGCCCGTGGCTCTGCAACTCTCAGAAGCTCCACAAAGGGCTTGACAAAGGGGACGTGTCCTTCCCCCGAAACGTCGCGAGGGGACCTAGTGGAGCTTCTGAGAGTTGCAGAGTCGGTGATGGCTTATTGAAAGTAGGAGGACTGTTAAATCCCGTCTGAACATGATGTGAAGAGACTGTACTGTGATTCTCAGGTGAAACCCTTGTCAATTGTATATACATGTGTAAATGAAGAAAGCACGACCACATTTGGTTTTAGGAAAAGTATTTAATAAAGGGGTTTTAAAAAGAGTTTAATGATATGGACTCTTGAACTATATACCGCTAGCATTGATAGTGGTGCCGGGATATGTTGGCAGGTGGGGTCCTGCAGCTGCGGTATTATCCCTGAGAATAGGAAGGTGCATGTTACGATATATTTGAAACAACAACTTTAAACACAACCACTTTTACAATAACTAAGGACAACACATTACTGCGTCACCAGAATCATGACCGTAAATGGGTGTTCCCAACATAGACTCTGATGGCCTATCGATAGGCTGTGCCATCAGTCCTATCTCGGAAACAGGCCCCCGAAAGTCTCAGCTCAGACTGGAGAACCGGTCAGGCTTGCATATGAATCTCCATTCTGTTCTATTGGCGTTCCCAGTACAGGGGAGCGCTGTGTTCTCCATTCTGCTCTATGGGAGTTCCCAGTACAGGGGAGCACTGTGTTCTCTCCATTCTGTTCTATGAGAGTTCTCAGTACAGGGGAGCGCTGTGTTCTCCATTCTGTTCTATGGGAGTTCCCAGTACAGGGACGCTGTGTTCTCCATTCTGTTTCTATGGCAGTTCCCAGTACAGGGAGCGCTGTGTTCTCCCTTCGTTTCTATGGGAGTTCCCAGTACAGGGGAGCGTTGTGTTCTCCATTCTGTTCTATGGGAGTTCCCAGTACAGGGGAGCGCTGTGTTCTCCATTCTGTTCTATGGAAGTTCCCAGTACAGGGGAGCACTATGGTCTCCATTCTGTCCTATGGGAGTTCCCAGTATAGACGAGCGCTGTGTTCTCCATTCTATTCTATGGGAGTTCCCAGTAAAGGGGAGCGCTGTGTTCTCCATTCTGTTCTATGGAAGTTCCCAGTACAGGGGAGAGCTGTGTTCTCCCTTCTGTTCTATGGGAGTTTTCCCCGTACAGGGGGGGCGTTGTGTTCTTCCATTCTGTTCTATGGGAGTTCCCAGTACAGGGGAGCGCTGTGTTCTCCATTCTGTTCAAAGGAAGTTCCCAGTACAGGGAGCACTATGGTCTTCTCCATTCTGTCCTATGGAGTTCCCAGTATAGACGAGCGCTGTGTTTCCCATTCCCATTCTATGGGAGTTCCAGTATAGACGAGCGCTGTGTTTTTCCATTCTGTTCTATGGGAGTTCCCAGTTTAAAAGGGGGGCGCTGTGTTCTCCATTCTGTTCTATGGAAGTTTCCCAGTACAGGGGAGCACTATGGTCTTCATTCTGTTCCTATGGGAGTTCCTAGTACAGGAGCGCTGTGTTCTCCATTCTGTTTTTATTTGGGGGTTTCCCCGTACAGAGTACGCTTGTTTCTCCATTCTGTTCTATGGGAGTTCCCAGTACAGGGGGCACAGTCTTTTCCATTTTGTCCTTATGGGAAATTCCCAGTACAGGGGAGCGTTGTGTTCTCCTTTCTGTTCTATGGGAGTTCCCAGTACAGGGGAGCGCAGTCTTTTCCATTCTGTTCTATGGAAGTTCCCAGTACAGGGGAGCACTATGGTCTCCATTCTATCCTATGGGAGTTCCCAGTACAGGGGAGCGCTGTGTTCTCCATTCTGTTCTATGGGAGTTCCCAGTACAGGGGAGCGCAGTCTTTTCCATTCTGTTCTATGGGAGTTCCCCCTACAGGGTGGCGCTGTGTTCTCCATTCTGTTCTATGGGAGTTCCCAGTACAGGGGAGCGCTGTGTTCTCCATTCTGTTTTATGGAAGTTCCCAGTACAGGGGAGCACTATGGTCTCCATTCTGTCCTATGTGAGTTCCCAGTATAGACGAGCGCTGTGTTCTCCATTCTGTTCTATGGGAGTTCCCAGTATAGGGGAGCGCTGTGTTCTCCATTCTGTTCTATGGAAGTTCCCAGTACAGGGGAGCACTATGGTCTTCATTCTGTCCTATGGGAGTTCCTAGTACAGGGGAGCGCTGTGTTCTCCATTCTGTTCTATGGGAGTTCCCAGTACAGAGTAGCGCTGTGTTCTTCATTCTGTTCTATGGGAGTTCCCAGTACAGGGGAGCGCAGTCTTTTCCATTCTGTTCTATGGGAGTTCCCAGTACAGGGGAGCGCTGTGTTCTCCATTCTGTTCTATGGGAGTTCCCAGTACAGGGGAGCGCAGCCTTTTCCATTCTGTTCTATGGAAGTTCCCAGTACAGGGCGCAGTATGGTCTCCATTCTGTTCTATGGGACTTCCCAGTACAGGGGAGCGCTGGGTTCTCCATTCTCGCCTATGTGAGTTCCCAGTACTGGGAGCGCTGTGTTCTCCATTTTGTTCTATGGGAGTTCCCAGTAAAAGGGGACGCTGTGTTCTCCATTCTGTCCTATGGGAGTTCCCATAAGGGGGGCGCTGTGGTTCTCCATTCTGTTCTATGGAAGTTCCCGTACAGGGGAGCCTGTGTCTCCATCTGTCCTATGGTAGTTCCCAGTAGAGGGGGGCGCTGTGTTCTCCATTCTGTTCTATGGTAGTTCCCGGTACAGGGGAGCGCTGTGTTCTCCATTCTGTCCTATGGTAGTTCCCAGTAGAGGGGGGTGCTGTGTTCTCCATTCTGTTCTATGGGAGTTCCCGGTACAGGGGAGCGCTGTGTTCTCTCCATTCTGTTCTATGGGGAGTTCCCAAAAGGGGGAGTGCGTGTTCCCCAACTCGGAACTCCCATAAAACAGAAAAGAGTGTGACCAGCTCTCCAGTCTGAGCTAAGACTGAGTTTAATGGCATATCCTATCGCCTACACTATCAAAGTCTACCCCTTGAATGTTATTAATCTTCGTTATGGTAACATTTTGGGGTATTTATAACCTTAGAGTTATGGTCTCGACAAACAATGGTCATCCCGGAACCAATTAATATTGTATGCTGAGGGACAGCTGCATTTGAGGACTTAGCTCCATTCACATCAGTGTGAAATAATGATTTTAAAATTCACAGTTCATTTACTTTTATATGAAAAAAAAATCAGTTCTGTAATGTCAAAATATCATGTTCATTTTAAGACAAGAATGGCGCCATCTAGAGGTGTTTGGAACTGATTCATGCCTGTTTTGTGCTGCAGATCCTCAAGTAATGATCAACATCTCAGAAGACACAGACTGCAATGTGACAGCGTCTGATGGATGATATTCACACCAAGCGCACAGAACAGATTTATCTACAGCTGTGAACGTGCTGTGAAGACTGAGCAGGGGTGGTCACGTCTCTACAGAATGCTGCGTATGGAGAGGTCACAAGAGACGTCTGCTGAGGGCAAGAGGGACGAGCACAAGGTGAAATTAACCCATCCGTCACTCATCCAAATGAGTCACAGATACAGAATGTAAAGATATTTAGATACAGCTGGAATGGAAACATTCTAGATCTACTAGTGTAATAGCCTTTAAGGTTCAATAAGTTAGAAAAAGTGACAGAATTTAGGTGAAATATATTGTGAAAACTGAAACAGAAAAATGGAACATTATTTACTTACAAGTAACCTGTCACACTGAACATACTATCACATCTACTTACAGCCTGTTATAGAGGGATTACATACAGGTCACCTGTCACACTGAACATACTATCACATCTACTCACAGCCTGTTATAGAGAGATTATGTACAGGTCACACTGAACATGCTATCACATCTACTTACAGCCTGATATAGAGGGATTACGTACAGGTCACCTGTCACACGGGAACATCATCACATCTACTTACGCCTTTAAAAGGGATTTTTACAGGTCACCGTCCCCTGAAAATACTATCACACACTCACACCTGTTTAAGAGATTATGAAAAGGTCACCTGTCACCGAACATACTACACATCACTTACAGCCTTTTAGAGGGGTTACTTATAGGTAACCTTCACAGACCATGTTTTCACATCTACTTTCAGCCGTTATAAGCGGGTTACATACAGGTCACCTGTCACACTGAACATGCTATCACATCTCTTTACAGCCTGTTATAGAGAGATTATGTACAGGTCACCTGTCACACTGAACATACTATCACATCTACTTACAGCCTGATACAGAGTGATTACTTATAGGTAACCTGTCACACTGACCATGCTATCACATCTCTTTACAGCCTGTTATAGAGCGATTACTTACAGGTCACCTGTCACACCCGAACCCATGCTAAACACTCTACTTACACCTTTATAGAGGGGTTAAATTTAATAGGTAACCTTTTCACACCGACCTTTTTTTATCAAAATCTACTAACAGCCTGTTAAAGAGGGATTACTTATAGGTAACCTGTCACACTGAACATGGTATCACATCTACTTACAGCCTGTTATAGAGGGATTACGTACAGGTCACCTTCACAACTGGGAAAAATACTATTTACAACTACTTACGTTCTGCTTGCCATTTTTGGATTTCCCCCCGCCCCCCCACCCCTTGAAATGCACATCCCCCCCGCCCAAAAACTGGGGAGAAAATTGGGGGGCATGTTTTTGACTTATCGGAACACCCCGGGGGTTTAAAAAAAATTTATCCCGGGGAAAATCCGTTCAGTGGGACTACTGAGGGAGATTTTTTATCAATGTCTATTGGGGTGCTTTACATCATTTTTTTAGACGGGGTTTTTAAAACCCTATCCCGTCTGAAAATCGTCAAAAACCTACCGGTGGGGGACGTACCCTTTGGGTATTTCACAAAAGCCGTAAATTTCCGGGGTGTAAAACTATGCGCCCCAAATTTCGCCGGGGGCTTTGGGGTTCCACGCTGAAACACCTATTCCCAACACGGGGGGAGGGTGGCCCCCAGCCCCCCCACCCCAATGAACCCAAACATTACTCAAGGTGCTAATTTGGCCAAAGAATAATTTGACATGTCCCTTATTTTTCCCCGCCTGTACAAAAAACAATCGAATAGCAACAGCTTAAATATATAAAACTGGGACAAAGGATAAAAAAAAAGGGTTTACCCCCCCAGCATGAAAAGACCACAGCGCCATTCCTCGGTTTTTAATACATAAAACATCCCCCTTTAGGATATTATGTTTTGTAAAGGGGTTTTTTTATTTTGAGTTCCCGAATAAACCCCAAATGTGCGCTCGGCTCTACTCAAAACTCCCACAGAAGTGGAGGACGAACGCAACTCCCGCCCTCCTCATTCACACGCACTGTCGGCTTTGCCCGAAAGCTGACCGTGCCCGGCGCTAAAAACTTTGGGTTCGTGGAAACACCCCCTTTAAAACCTCCCCCCCCAGGGCTGGACTGTGACTCCTCTGCATGCTGGTGTGAACTGTGTTTTTTTTTTTTTTTATGTTAGTTTTTGTTCTAGGTAAATTTTCCCCACTGGGAAAAGGGGTTTTGGGGGGGATTGTTCATTTGGTTTTCTCCCCCGGAGATTTTCTCCCCCCAGGCCCCTAAAGGGTTTTAATTCCTCCTACAGGGGGAAAAAAAAAAAAGGAAGTATCGGGGCCTCATCACATAGACTAAAAATCCATTAGTGTTGTAAAAGATAAAACATTAAATTTCTGTAGGCGCCATAAGAAACCCAAAATGTACCTTTTTTGGTTTTATTTTTTAACTTCAAGATGCATTACGGAAGTATTCTACCCTTAAAGCTCTACTGGGCCCCCCCAAGGACGGGAAGCCTTAAAACCAGGGCAAAATAAAAACTGGT